>VZRE01013564.1:71445-109223 GCA_013396775.1 Cephalopterus ornatus | reverse complement strand
GTTTTGTTTTTTGGGGGGGGTTGGGGGGAGGGGACTGTGGGGTTTTTTTTTATTTTTGTTTGAATTTTGTTTAAAAGAGAACTGTATGATGGCAAAAATTTAGCCAAAGCTGTTAGCTTCCCACATCTAGTGAAACACATGACTTAGTGTTTTGATTAAGGGAATGAAGGGCTGAGTGGATTTGGTAAGATTGTATTTTTTTAGCTAATAGTTATACCTAAAAGTTTAACCATGGATAATGGATAGTGAAAATCACATTTTCCCTGCCATGGGATTACGTTTCCCATGAGTAACTATGCTTTTCTGATGGTTTTTGCAAAAGGAAATAGTTTTATGCAGAGCAGGTGACATGAGCATTTCATATGCTGCTGCTGTTTAGCAGTTTACTTACTGTGTTTAAATCTATTTTATTGTGAAAGAACAGAAATTAATGAGTTTTGCCTTGCCACAACAATGTAACTTTGGTAATGATGCAGATTCTGCATGTGGACTGTATAAAGCAAACAGAAATACTTTATAGAGTCCTTCTACTGGGTAAATATGATTTAAAGAGCCTTAGGAAGAAACAGCACTTTCTTATTGTGCATGTGATGCAGTTGGTGAGCCAAATACGCAGCCCATCCTAAAGTGTGATGTTTTGAAGAGGACACCCCCATTGCAGCTGCAGTCTGGGTCTTTTCCACTGTTCTCTACTGGCTGCACAAGCAGCAAAGTAGTGGTGGTGGTGACAGGGGTCTCTCGGTGGGGTCTGTGCAATAGCGGCCACCTACACAGGAGGACGCATGTAAACGTTGAGGCAGAAGGCCTCATTTGCCAGCGGCATCGCACCTCTCTCAGGGGGAAAAAAGGCTCTAGGTGGGAAGTTGCTCTTTGGGCCTCATACCTCTGTGATGCACTTAAGCTGTATTACCTGTTTCTCTTAAATTTGAAGGATAGCCATGAGTGAAGATGTCATTTGCACAAAGGTGTTGTTAAGCAGTTCTGTAAATCACATTGTGAAAACTAATAAAATCAAATCTCTTTACAGATGCAAATACTGGCATTATGATGATAACCTGCTCACCTCCAGCGTTGTCATTGTCTTCCATAATGAAGGATGGTCCACGCTCATGAGGACAGTCCACAGTGTCATTAAGAGAACACCAAGGAAATACTTGGCAGAAATTGTGCTGATTGATGATTTTAGCAACAAAGGTATATTTAGAATATTAACACACTGCTTGTAGAAAAGGAAACTTTTTTATATTCTTTAAATAGTTTTATTTTGATTTGTTGCCTGCCGTGTTGACTCTGGAAGGAAAGTAAGTTGCTTGTTCACAGTCCTTTGAGTTTTCAGTGAAGAGAAAGCTCTTCCAATGAACTGCTCTTGTAAATGTGGCAATTCTTTGTCTGTATTCAGCTATTTGAAATACAGGATTTGTAGCAAATTCTCTACCAGAATTGTTGAGTAGTATATAGAAGAAAGCTGGGATACCTAGTACCCCTCTTAGCTCTTGTGAAAACAAGTAGTTTGAACAGTATCAAAGGCATTTGAACTAAGCCTGTCAGGAATAATTCCTTTCTTTATTCTATATAGGAATTCAGATGTCTCTTTTTTTTTTAACTATAATTAAAAGGTATCTAAGGATATCAGATTATCTGATTCATTTTCAATATCCTTTTAGATTCTAACATCCTTTTTAAATTAAACATCATATTAAGCTGTTTATTGTTTCTTATTTAGGGGAGGAGCTTATAAGAACTTAAGTGTGTTTTAATTTCTGCCTTTCTTTGAGTGCTACATATGAACATAAATCCAGAGACTTTATTCATCCTTTGTGATTTACATTCTGGTCTTGGTTTTATAGTCAGGATGCATGTACTTATATACGATTTGTATAAATATAAACATAAACTGATTTCTTTTTCCTTTAATGATGATAACTTAAGCATTAATGCAATATAAGGCTGAATACAGAGAAGAACTGAAAATGGTATCCTAGAGATAAAAGTTGACTGATTGAGGAAATCTGACTGATTTTAAACTTTAAACAAATTTCAAAAGAATGCATCAAAGCTGCACATTCTGTAGGATCTTATTGCAGCATAATTCTTGACTAGAAGTTGACAGAGAAAAAGAGTAGACCCATAAATAAAAACATAAATTTGAATGTGTGGAGTAACAGTCTCTTCTAGACCATGATGATCTTCAGGAGCACAGGCAAGTTTGGTCAGCAGCACAGGATACCCCCTGTTTTTGCTGAATTGTGTAGCAGCATAGAAGACAGATGACTGTTCTGAAACTCTCACTTTTATTAAGTGATCGGGGCTTCTCCCACTTCCAACCTTGTGGGAGTTGTTTTTTGTGGGTATATCCACTATAGATTTAAAACTGAACTCATCACATAGCTGAGCTTACCTTTTTTCGAGTAGAAGTCACTATTAAAAATGGTTATTTTATGTCAATTCTCACATCGTACCTGTAGATAGGTAGATATCATTATCTGTTTGTTTTAACAGAAGAGGAAAAGTTCCCTGTATTGCATACTTGACTATGTTTAGCTTAATCTAATAAAGATTCTGAATACTAAATTATAGTATTCTGTATCCTTTAACAGCTGTTGAGAATTTGGCTTAGATATACACACGTTATAGAATAAAAATATCTTCTCTCATAAGGGATATAATTTTAATAATTCAGTCAGCAGACATATACTGTGTTTTTGCTTTTCAGCTGGGATCACAGCTTTCCTTCAGAGCTGCTCAAGGGCTGCATTAGCTGTATAAAGTAACTATGACACTGACTGTCTCTAGAAAACAGATTTTTTACTGATGATAGGGCTCAGTACTTGGGTTTCACATGAGTTGTAGCTGACTCTGCAATGTATATGTAGTTTATGGAGTGAGTTTCTCTGGCATAACAACTCATACCAGTTTTCCAATACATGATTTTTGTTAAATAAAAGCAGTATTTTTCAAGAAATTTATTTTGAAATACAGAACCTTTTTGCTTTCTGTTTATAAATGAATGGTTAGCAGATACAGCTAGCCTGGACCTGACATCCAGCAGACCCTTGCCTCTCTATTTGCCACACTTCAATTTCCCAAGTAACTTTCTTGAATCAGAAAATTCAATAAAGCAAGCTCAAGGTGCAGTTTTTGCCGTTACGAGTGACTGGAAGACAAGCACAGGCTGGAATTGCTCTGAACACCTTGCTGCAACTGCACTATTTAACTATAATAATTCTTCAAACTGCTTTAGGCTATTACTTGGTAAATATAATTAACTTAATTTCAATAATTCAAATTGTGTTCTAGATGAAAAATGGCCAAGAGAGTAGAATCTTGCTCCGCTTCTTTTTCCCCAGAGAGAAATATGAACTAGTATGGGCTGCAAAACGTGCCAAGCTGCCTGAAGACATCTCCAGTTGTTAAGAGAGCTGCAAAACACAAACTCTCTTAATCACAGTAGAGCTGCTGGCAGCTTTTTGCTTTTCCAGGCAGAGGAAAAGCCATGCTGATAGTACAGAACAAGATTTTCTCCTTCTCCACCTACTTTCAGGCTGCACACTTCGTATCTGCCTTTCCACACAGCAAAGACCATCTTACGCTCTTGGAGCCCCGTGTTGGACTGCGTAGATGTTTGCTCACGCTCAGTATGACTGCCCTTATTTCTTAGCTGCTGCCTTCTCCAGTGATATAAAATTAAAATGGAACATAATGGTTGCAAACACTTCTAAAGACTAGCTCATAAAAACCCCTGCCTGTCCTTCCTTTTGAGAAATCCTCTTTCATCAGAAGGGAGTTGCAGCTGCATAGAAGCTTATATATGTTATGCCTTACAGGGAGGAACAGTTGCAACGCTTGGAAAATGTTCTTTTCATTATAATTCTTTGTATGAAGTCAGTTGGGAGCAGTCTTTTTGCTGAATGACACTCTTTCCTTAATCTCTTCTGCAAACAGAGGGATTTGACTGTAGAGAACTGTGCAGAGATATGTGCTGAATTCTACTCTGACGTTTTTTCCTTTGTCAGAACACAAAGGGAACAGTAACAAGAAGATGATGCCTAGCTAAGTAAATGATGCTATCTCCATTTTCAATGGACCTCTGTATTAATTAATGAGTCTGAGTAGTGTTGCAGCAGTGTCAGTGAGGCCACACTCTTGCACATGGGGTTTTTTCGCAGTTTTTCTTGTGTTTCTTCATAGAAACAGTTTGTTTTTCTGTGAGTGTTAGCTGTGTGAAGGAAACAGCTGTTCTAGAAAGGCAATGAGAATTCATAGAACTGTATTTTCTAAAGCTCCCTACAATTACGGTTGTGTGTTAGGTCTTCGACTACTTGTTACCTGTTGGGATACCAGCTTTCTTTCTTTCTGGAGCGTAGAGGTCAGTATCCCAGCTGGTACAGCTTTTGTAGTCCATGCACCTGTAAAGAGTGACTGCGAGGTCAGTACTAGTGTTCCTAGTAGCATTTAAAGGCTTTGTCTATTTTTTGTGTTTACTTATATTTGTCTTTACTGCTGTCTGTATTTCCCACTGATGCAGCATCCGATGAGATAACCAGAAGGGAAGTAATGACAGTAGACAGGTAATAGTATTTTTATTATAATAGTGCTTGCCGCGGGGAAACTGAAGCATTGATCAGTGTTTGTGTTAGAGCTGAGAGCCCCGCATTAGTAGTATTACAGTTCAGGATAGTCAAAGTCAGCTGCTTTAGGGGGCACTTCTGATACTGTTTTTCTAGTTCTCAAACTAATGTCCGTGAGTTGAGGGGAAAAAAACCTGCTTTCCTCCTCCTCCCCCCTTCTGATCTGCAATGCTTAAGATCCTTTGGAGAAACTATGTGTTTTTAAAAGACACTGATTCATGCTTTAATCATGCACTCAGACATGAGAGAGGGACTCAAAGAGGGGAAGGCCAGATTGGTGGTTATAATATTTTGAAAGATAAAATATACATTTTTGAACAAAAACCAGATTTCTGTAAGGCTGTTGACAGGTGGCATAAATACATGTTCTAGGTGAACAAAATTTAATGCTGGCCAAGCAGTATTTTTAACTGTAAAAGTATTGGGATTTTATACACTACTGTCATGCAGGCTTTGTAGTATGGGAAGGAGGAAAAATTCAGCTTTCCTGTGGGAAATAGCACTTGCTGCTAACCCTGGCGCTGTTTCAGATAATGGACTGCACAGTCCTGAGACTAGTACTGTAGAAAAGCTTTACACAATCAATATGACAGGTTTTTACAGCTCCCTGTGAGCCTTACATAGTTGAACATTTGATAACTAAAACATTTGGCTTCATAGGCAGGAGAGCTGGAAATAACTTAAGGTTTTAAATCTTTAAAACATTCCTGACAGTCCTTCTGTAACACATACTTGGAATTTGCAACATAAATAATGGTGTGGTATAAAGATTCTCTTCGTACCACTTCAGTATGACCTCAAAACTCTGTTGATTTTATCCTATAAAAATTTATATCACAGCTATCATATCATATATTCTCTATTTATTACATGGTATGTTATTCTATTCAGCATATGCGATAAAATTGTTCTTTCTATAATTTGACATTTGTGTATCCTTGAGGTTTTCCTAATGCACAAGGATTTACAAAAGAAATTTTAAATGTGTGTGGGAAGAGAATACATAAAACTTAGTTGAGAAAACTTACTCTTTTATAAAGGTGGAGAGGAAGGACAATAAGTGTATCAAAAGATAGTGATTTCAGAAGATTGTTCTTTGATAGAATTGCTGAATTTTCAATTTTGGAAGCTTTGCTTCCAAAAAACACCATTTCCACTACAATTATATGTAGTTTTGGTTTAAACTAGAATATAAAACATACTGAAACTAAGTTGCAGAAGTCTCTGGACTTCATCATTTTCATTCAGGTTGCAGGAAATGTTGCTACTGAAGTAACCTGACAGTGTGTTGCAGTTGAAAGGGACATCCTTCTTCTTCCACCTCCACGTCCCCTCTCCTGGTTAGATCAGCACAGACATCTCTCGGCCCCTTGGAGCTGATACAAACCAGTGCATGGATGCCTTGGCTGTAGCTTAGGTGGCTTATTTTGATTCCTGACCGAGAGAAACTGAAGCTCTAGGCAATTCTTTTGACCCTTTCAGTACAAAAATAGATTTTAAATGAACACCAGTACCTATATCACCTTAGCCTCAAACAGCAGGCACCTGATTATTGGCCCTGCTGCCTTCATGAGTTTTCTCAACAGAATCATCTGGGTAAAATATTATGCAACACTAGGATGCTTTTTTCAAATTGTGTGATAGGAATGTGGTTTCCAGAGTAGTTTGGCAAAGACCAATGTGCAAATACAAATCTGAAACCATTTAAGCATAGCTCATCTTGATTGTTACTTGTCCCTTTGGTGAGAAAGGTCCCGTTTTCACTTCTGGCCCTCCAATTATTCTTATTAATTTCATTGAAAGACTACTGTAAGACCTCCCCAAGAGCGAACAGGTCTGTATGAGGGAGGGCAATAATCTGAGCATAGTGGGTTCCTGCCTCAGGTTTCTGGATTTAATAGACTGACAGAAAATTTTGTGAGGCAGAAAGTGAGGGAAGAGAAAAGTTTAACTGAAAAGTGGTGCCTTCAACTGTACATGTGACATTATCTGATGAGGAAAGACTGTGTGCTAAAGTGTCAAGACTTCTCTGTCCACTTGGTATACAGATGAAAACATGTAAGCTACTATGTGATATATTGAAGTGATTGGGAATTGTCGACCCAGCTCCCTGTGATGTGGCCAACAACTTCAGATGCTTTTTCTTCAGATGTGCTAGAGATAAACTTCTGTGCCATGAGGTCAGAGGTCTTGATCTCCTCAGTGTTAGCGTTTGTGAGTGGTTGAAATAAAGGTTCTTTTAAAGGTCTGTAGATATTTTGGGGTTGTATTAAGAGTACAAAACTGTTTATTATTAAAACTCACCAAAATAACTTTTTTCTTTGTTACTTGATAGCACACTTACAAGAGAGGCTGGATGACTATATTAAGCAGTGGAATGGCCTTGTGAAGGTATTTCGAAATGAGCGGAGAGAAGGTTTGATCCAAGCTAGAAGTATTGGAGCCCAGAAGGCTAAACTTGGACAGGTAGGAGCCAGTTCACACACAAGTCTGTCTTTTTTATCTCTTTTGGGGGGAGAGGTTTTGGTGGTTCCAATAGACATGTGGAAATGTAGTATTATATTATTATATTATTGATCCTGTTTTAAGAATAGATCAGTTTTACTCATTTAATCTTCATTTTCTTGTTTATAATATGACTGTATCACAATGTAAATAAGCTTAATTAAATCACTGTGATCTTGTATACAGAAATATAAATTCCTTTTTTTTTTTTTCTTTTGAAGGTTTTGGTTTACCTTGATGCCCATTGTGAGGTGGGAATTAATTGGTATGCACCACTTATAGCTCCTATATCTAAGGACAGGTAATGTTCTGCCATTATTTCCAGTGTCTGGCCTTTTAGGGAAAAAAAGGCACAGTAACAACCTTCACTTTTCAAACTATAATCAGTATGTTTTATATCTATATCAAACTATATAAATATTTTCTGTATGATGATTACATTATCCCCCAGCATAAAAGTTACATAAGGAGGAAGGAAAATAGTCAGGCAAATTAATCTCTAAATAGTTTATTTTAATAGGCATAGTGAATATTTTGCGTCGTGTAGATTACATGTAAAACAACTCTTGTGTTTTACAACAATCTGAGGCACTGTTATAAAATGTTCTGTTATAGCTGAATAAGGAGCCTGACTAAACAAAATAACTAAACAAAAACATGATTTTTGGTAAAAGAAAAGTATTAATAAATGTTTTGATTTAATGGGGATTTAAAGCCCCTGTGATCTCAAGAATTTTATAACTTTCTCATCTTTGGTCTTGATATATGGCCTTATTTGTTCCTTCTGAAGTAAGTAACGAGGCCAGGGCTTGAGCCTGTCTCTGCCACAAGCCCAGGCACTTGCTAGTAGTTTTTGGTTGAAGTGCCTGCATTGTGAGGGGGAGAGCTGTGAGAGGTGACAGAAGAGAGAGATGTCTGGGAGTTTCATTTCTTCCAGCTGTTGAAATGCTGTTGTTGCTGTGTGCCACTGCACTCTTAGCTTGTGTAGAAAGGAGTATGTGTGTTTAGGAAACCATGTGCTTGTTTAAACTCTTTAATACCATAAAAACAGCTGCTTAAACCTAAAAACTATTTGTTAACCTGCCGTGATACCAGAATTCTCTTGAAGAATTGAGTTTTGTGTGTTTTAGAGGCTGTAACTCAACTGTATTTGGCCCAAGAGAAGATGGAAATGCTTGTGGGCTTCCATTGAGTGTGTATTAGTGTTTGACACAAGAAAGGCTGGCGAGAACAGGCAGCTTTAGAGACATCCTCCAGATGTCTCCACAGAGGTGGAGGTTACAGGGGGACCAGCAATGCTGAGGTGCATGGTGCCAGAGGGCAGTGCTTGGCAGCCTTCTTCCGAGCCCTGGTACACTGGGTGCAGCATGTTGCTGCTGATGCCTCAAAGAGGAGCATGGTGTTAACATTTCTTTTTCCACCACTCTTTTATCTCATAAGATTTCACCTAAAAACATGGAATTGCTCTAAGTTTGGTCACTGGGAAACTCATTTAGAAAATGTGTGGAGAATAACAAGATAATGTTTTTTCCTTGGTCAATATTGTATGTGATCAATCACAATGAGGAGTGTATTACAAATCGAACAGGAAGAATTCTACTGAAGACTGCTGCTAGGAGAGCACTAGTAATGTTTTTTTATCCTGACAGCTTGTATTTTCAGGGCGGTTGAATAGGACAGAATAATGAATATCCATGTTAACACTAGGAAAAGCCAAGAGTTCATCATACTTGTTGACAGCTAAGATCTGATATGAATAGAAATTACAGGAAATAATAATACTGTGAGAACCCTAGCCCTCAGAGGGCTTCTCTGTTGCCTCCAGCAGTGCTTTATTAGAAGACTGATGTCAAGTAGTACACATAATGGAAAAAGTGCTAATATATTTGCATCTCAGACCTAACTTTTCTGTTTTCAGAACCTCTTAAAACAACATAAAGAAAAGACTATCTCTTTTTTTTTTCTAATGAGGCTTCATTTTCTTAATATGTTTACAAGTGACTTTTTATATATACTGCTCTGTAAGTTTAATTAATGGTGTAAATTTCAGATTAGAAATTGCTCTTCTGAAATTGTATTTTGCTCTTTCTTTCCCTTCTATAAATGTTTCAGAACTGCATGTACTGTACCTCTAATAGATTACATAGATGGGAATGATTATTCCATTGAACCACAACAAGGTGGGGATGAAGATGGTTTTGCCAGAGGGGCCTGGGACTGGAGTTTGCTATGGAAACGAATTCCATTAAACCACAAGGAAAAGTCCAAACGAAAGCATAAAACTGAGCCTTATCGGTAAAGAAAGCTGTTTACATACTGTGAATCGTTATGAATGATTTTCTAAACCCGTTCGTTTTTCCCTCCACCCCTGTTTTCCCATGAACTACGGTCGGTGCACGTGTGCCACGCGGGTCCTTGCATCTTCCCTGCCACCACCTGCCACCCTGCAGAACCACATGCACTGTGCCGCTTATAGATGTCATAGATGGCAACACTTATAAGATTGTGCCCCAAGGGGGTGGTGACGAAGATGGGTTTGCTAGAGGAGCGTGGGATTGGAGTATGCTATGGAAGAGGGTCCCCTTGACCAAGAAAGAGAAGGAAAGCAGAAAGACAAAAACTGAACCGTATCGGTAATCACTAAATCACTTACCCGTTTCTTTTTTTTCTGAAGTCAATATTGATCCACTAAAACCTGCATGTACTTCCAGCCTGAAAACCTTCACATTTCTAACCACACTAACTGCTTTGCTTAGTTGGACCTGTTTGCCACAACTGACTATTTGCACAAAGTATCTTTGCTACCTTGTGTTGCCTCTCCATTTCTGCTCTTATATGGTTAATAGGGTGCACATTAGAATGACCAGGTTTTGTTTGGCAAAATGAAATATTATATAACTTCGTTGCCAGGGGAAACTCTATTTAGCTATGATATTTTTTTTGAAGTAGTGTTGGAAACAACAGTGCTTGTTTAACCATTTGATTTGAAATAACGAGCATGCTGTAAGTATTTATAATAGAAGGTAATGCATAAAATCTGTAGCCTGCTGTCATGGCCTGATGCATGCATACAGCTGGTGGATTATGCATGTGTATCAAAAAAATCCCTTTTGTCATATTTCTCCCACTTGCTTCATAATAGATCACATATGACAAAGAAGCATACTGTTTAAGAATCTTGGCTAGATATTTTCAAAGAATTTTAATATAATACGTATAACATTAAAAAAAAAAAAAGGAAGAAAGATTAAAACAGCACATATATTGTGAGAAAACTCCAATAATTTTCACCCCAAGTCCTGCCCTTTTATTTCACTTTGTAGTGGGGTACAGTTTCTTCCCAAAAAATAAAAACTGACAGAAACCCTAGCTTATAACCTAGGGTTTCTGGTTGGCTTTTCAAGACTGGGAGACTGTGGTTCTGCTGGTTTTTACTACTTTCCCCTTCACACTTAACTGATTGTGTTACTACGTTTGAAAGCAATCCTTGCATCTTCAGAATCTGATGTTTCCTATTGCTCGTATATATGACTTAAACATTGTAAGAACTGATGGTGGTAATTCCCTATCCTCACCCATGATTGTTCTTTGCTAAAATGGCAACACATGCAAGGAAGTTGTGAAGGTTTGATCTGTTTTGTATACAATATAAATAATACCATTTTCTGATGAGGCTGTCCACATTGGAACTTTAATATTCGCTTAGAGGGCGATAAACTATTTCAAACATCGCTATTGTGTTCTGTGTTTACCATCCAAACAGGTCTTAAAATTGTTTGAACGGTTCCCAGCAACACAAAACACATGTTCTCAGAATGGTTTAAAAGATGACTTTATTTTTAATAATACTTTCAGAGAAATGCCCTGCATCTGTTTATGTTCAGGCTGTGTGCATTTTCTTGCAGCAGTACCAAGGCAAGTAAGACCAAGTAAAAGTCTTGCTGAAACCATAGTCAGGATTGCTTATTTTAAAAGGAAAACAGACAAAATATCCTCAACAGCTTAAAGCACAGAGACAAACCTTTTGTAATGTGAGAGTTGCCCCAGGACTGAATCCTTCTTTCAGTAACATTATGCTTACCTCTTCATATCCTATAAAGTAAACTACTGAGCTTATGCAGATTTTACTGTGTTCTTTAACACACTTGACAGCACGTTGGAGGCCCAGACTGAAACTTCAGTATCTGAGGCCTCTGCACTTGCCAAGTCTTTATGGTGCTGAGGAAAACCAAAAGTGCAGGAAAGCCACGGGGCTGCGCTGTGCAACGTGCTTCCCCCTGCTGAGCCTGCTGGTTTCCTACCCTTTGAACCACTGGGATAAAAAAGCAGCGTTGGAGGAAAATACAATAGGCAGCAAGTAGAAAGGGACATTTAGTAGTAACTTGGCATCTGATCAGCTGATTTGGACAGCAACTAAACTGATAACCATCATAGTTAGAGTCAGTGGCTCTGTTTCTGTTGCCTTGCCTCTGCTATGCAGAGAGGGGTATATGTTAACCCTACAGGTTACTTTTTCTTAAGCAATTCTCCAGACATTTCTGCATGGAACAGAAATACATTAACATTTCTGTTAAAAGGAATATCACCTGGCTAGAAATCTAATAGAATGAAGAGTACTAGAAATTACCCATCTCAATAATTTGGTGATGCAGGAGTATTTCACTGGTGTTTTATTTGGCTCACCAGGGTGATCTGGGCCCTCGGATCCTCCTTTCAACACTGCAGATCATTTGACGTCAGAAAGAATGCACTTTATCCTTACTTTTTTTTTTTTAAAATTGTCAACTTACTAAGGACTCCAGATTGTGTACATTAGGGTTTTTATGTATTTATTGATCCTCAGGTGAAAAATGCTTGCTATGTGCACTGGAAATGGCTTAACATATCCTACTCTATTTCAGTGTGAGCAAGCTACCAAGGAATTTTGCTTAGAGCTGTTCTGCAAAAATGCTCTGTCGTGGTTTAACCCCAGCCAGCAACCAAGCACCATGCAGCTGCTTGCTCATGCTCCCACCAGTAGGATCAGGGAGAGAATTCGAAGTTAGAAAACTCATAGGTTGAGATAAAAACAGTTTAATAGGGAAAGCAAAAGCCACACACACAAGCAAAGCAAAACAAGGAATTAATGCACTGCTTCCCATGAGCAGGCAGGTGCTCAGCCATCCCCAGGAGAACAAAGCCACATCATGTATAACAGTTACTTGGGAAGACAAACACCATCGCTCCAAACACTCTCCCCTCTTACCCCCAGTTTTATATGTTGAGCATGATGTCATATGGTATGGAATATCCTTTGGGTCAGTTGGGGTCACCTGTCCTGGCTGCCTCTCCTCCCAGCCCCTGATGCACCTGCAACTTCCTTGCCAATGTGGCAGTACGAGAAACAGAAAAGGCTTTGTGTCTGTGTAAGCCCTGCTCAGCAGTAACAAAAACATCTCTGTATTATCAACACCGTGTTCAGCATAAATCCAAAATATAGCCCCATACCAGCCACTGTGAAGATAATTAACTCTACACCAGCCAAAACCAGCACATGCTCCAATCCAAACCACAGCATCTTTTTGACACATTAAAACTTACTAATTGAATCTTGCCATATGGGAAGAGATTTACAAAGCCATTAAAGGCAAAAGAAAAGAAGAAAAAAAAAAAGACTAAACCAAAATGGAAACTTGTACAACTTTATTCAGACCCTCTTAAAAATTTTACAGAGTATAATGTAAAGTGTCTCCTATGGCAGCAGTAGAAAAAGAGCTAGAGGAAGAAGATAAGAAAGGTATCATTCAGCTGGAAAAACTCTGTTGCTTGTTTAATAGACTATATTTCAATGTGGCAGCTCCTCAGAACATAAGCCTAAGTCTTTTTTGCAGTCTCATATGTTATCTCAAAAATTTGAACAACTTTCAAGAGAGAAACATCTCATGACACTGATTCTTATCTCCCTTTTTTTTAATTTATATTAATAGAAGCAAGCTGATTGGCTGAACGGATAATTCGGACCAAAATTTTGTATCATCAAATTCATTAACTAAATAAATTAATTTAGAAGAAAACCTACAACATAATAAAAACTATGACTTCAGTAAAAATTATATAAATGTCACTTCAAAAAATTGCTGCAATCTGGTGACAAAGCTTCATGATTTTTCAGTGTATTGCCATTTACCTGATCTTTACTGTGTGTTAACTGTGAATTGCTTCCTTAACTATTGCTTTCTCGGAAAGTGAGACTTTTGGCAGAAGGAGTTACACTGTCTTTCTCTTCCAGATCCCCTGCAATGGCTGGTGGATTGTTTGCCATTGAACGTGATTTCTTCTTTGAACTGGGTCTATATGATCCAGGCCTTCAAATCTGGGGTGGTGAAAATTTTGAAATTTCTTACAAGGTAACGTCAATGTTTGAAACTTAATTCAATTTAATAGATTTTTTTCTGTAAATACTTCTGTTTGGAGTTCAGGCAGATCTACCTCTGCCTCATGAAGCCCAGAAGGTTTTGTTGTGAGGAGATATTGTGTCAGAGATGTGTCTCCTCAGCGTTTACTTGTGGGCTTTGGGACAGAAGTGTTCAGAGAGGTGGCCTAGTGCTGAGACACAAATGATGAATAATCTAGATATTATTAATGGTTTGGCATTGCAACCCCCCCTCAAATATCTAGTGTGAAATCACGCTGTCAAATTTGATGGGGGGAAACTGAGTGTTCTCATAGTGATTATAGAAAAATGCTGTTTCTAATGAAAGCAATGATAGAGAACAAGTAGCACTCAGTTTATGGATGTGCACCTGTAAAGTATATAATGGTACAATAAAAAGTAATCTGCCTCCTCCCCACCATTTTTGTGGGTGAAAAATTATCTCATATACTTTTCAGAATTTTAAGAACTTCTTTAGAGGAGAAGTCTTCGTAACTGAAACTCTAACTGCATAATTCATAATCACTGTGGAGGATTTTATTTTCACTCCTAGGCGTATGCATGCTCTTCAGTTAGCAGGAAATGTAACATTATCATCATTAGCTTCTTGTAGCTTCAGTATTCATAATGACACAAGTGGCAGACAGCAGGAATCTGTCCCAATTAACAAACAAAAGTGGAGATGTCTGATATCCTCAGCAGCAATCTGAGAAATCATAGCTGAATTTTACTAAAAGTACATTCAGAGCTCCTCTAGCTACTCTTGCTCTTCTTGATTTAGAGGAAAGCTCTGAGTGCACTTGCTCAGCTGTAAATCCATATGCAAAAGGTAGTTATTGTGGATGTTACACACACAGGGCCTTTATCCATATAATTCTCCATCTTGCTTAGAGCAAGATCATGATTGAAATTACATACAGTAGTTTTGTAATTTAAATGCTTATTACGTAGAGACCTCCAAATTTGTTTCACGTAGATCACAACCAATCTTCAGAAGAACTAAGCATTTTTCAGTCTTGTGTGCTGGCTTCTAGATAGCAAATGTCATGAATGGCCTTGCATATCTGAGGAGGTTTTTTGATGAAACTTAAGAATATTAATGTCATGATGCAATGAAGAAAGTAAGCTATTCTGCCCATTTTTCCTAATACTGGTGAGTCATATTTTTAATCTGGAATTTGGACTAATTTGGAACATCCCCAAAGTTAGCTTGAATTTGGATTTGATGCTACAATTAAACTTGTGCAAACTATAAGCAACAAAATTCAGATTTAGGTATGTTTTCTTTTTCCTGTAAAGGGATTATCCAAAGATGTGTGGGAGAGGGGGGATTTCAAAATAGTAGTATATTTTACACATTTTTTATTTTTAGCTACTATAGTTAAGAAAAAATCCTTTTCTACTTGGAGGAATGGGTTACCTAAGACATCCTTTTTTCCTAGTAGTCTTTATTAAGAAAAACTTAAATGTGAATGGGCATATAACCAAAACCCACTTTAATGATGGCACGTGAGGTACTTAAATGAAATCAAAATATCATCTATTCTGTCATAATAAAACTTTCTCAGTTCCAGATTTTGTGCACTCATTTGTTACTGTTGTTTTAAAACAATAATGGAATGAGATGGCCAACTTTTTAAAAAGCTTTTTAACAAAGTATTTTAGTTGAGTAGTTTCATGGCTGAGTTGAAGATGTATTCAGTGTCGCCTTTCATTTCAGAGACCTATTTTCTTTATTCTTACAAATGAAGCAAAAAATATGTAAATATATCACAGTCGATATAGTAAGAAAAGTAGCTGACATTTGTTCCATAATTTATTTTCTATTTGTCTGTCTTAAATTCCTGTGCATATATATTAATAATATCTATGCTTTAACTTGTAGATCTGGCAGTGTGGGGGAAAACTGCTGTTTGTTCCCTGTTCTCGTGTTGGACACATCTATCGTCTCCAGGGCTGGCAAGGAAATCCACCCCCTGTGTATGTTGGGTCTTCTCCTACATTAAAGGTACAGTTTTGATATAACCTTGAAGGTGGTTTTGATTTCAGATAAGAACAGTTTTAGATAAATCTGTTGAAATTATCATATATAATATATAATTTATTATAAATTATAATTTAGAAAGCACTTCATCAAAGCTATTCAGTATCTAAAGCTAAGATGGTCATCCTCATGGGAGAAAAATCTTTGTGTTAATCCCACAGTTATTAAGGGTAGAAATTCCTGGAACCCATCTTCTTGCTCTAAAGCCTTCCTCCACCATCTTTGAGGTACAAATCACATTTCATATCACTTAATGTCAGCTCTTCAAGCCTTTTCTGGGCTGTCCCCAACTATGTATGAACAACTTTACAGCACAGTCCTGGAGATGATGATCATGGGTTCAAAATCCCCTTCATCTTGATAGGGTGTGATCCTAGGCTGAGTTAGCAAATTCTGTAATCCAGTATCTCTCAGACTTTTGTCACTGCATTTATTAGTTAAGAAGCAGTTAATGACACCTGAGAAAATGGCATGCTTTGCATTTCAGCATAAAGGTTGGTAACTCCTCAGGTGCCTTGCATGTTCTAGAAATGTTACTCAAGCTGTGAGATTAAAATTGGACACCACCTCAAGAAAAGAGGGAGCCAGCTGTCTATATCTGAAGAGATAATTTGAATCAAGAAAAACTGTTCCATATCAGTTTGCATCTACCAGCAGGAAGAGAGGCAATCCTTCTGCTAAGATTTCCTATAGCCTAGTTTAAGCTTTCTCTTGTGTACTGTTTTGGCATTGGTAAATCCCATTCCCAAAGACACAGTTCCTTGTAAATTGCAATCCCAGAGCAATCTTCCAAAACATTATCTTTGACAATGACTACTGGTAGGGTTATAGAGTGTGGCTGGAGCCAAGATAGCAGTTAGTTGAATAGGGAATGTCCCAGCCTAGCATAATGGTAGAAAACTAACTTGGAACCTCCCCCCACCCCCGCCAAAAAAAAAAAAAGTCTCTTATTAGTAATGTGAATTGACTAACATTTTGATGAAACAAGGACTAGGACCAGCACAAGGAAGGCCAGGGGGACACATCTGGGAGTAGAAACAGAGCAATGGGTGGCAGGATAGCAAATGATAGCTCCATTGCTTAGTGCAGGCAAGATATGTCTTTGCCTTGTCAGAAATGATAAAAACCATTTCAGTCTTCTGAAAACCTCATAAAAAATATTTACTGCATATATAAACGTCTTACATAAGTCTGCTGGTCTGATTACTGAATGCAAAAAAACACTGCTGAGTGTTTTTAAATATTAAGTTGCTTCTCTGTGCAAGGCAAGATGTAGAAATAGCTTTTTCCCTCTTCAGGTACCCTCCTATCCCTCACAGTAAATGTCCTTTTTTTATCGCTTTGTTCAGTTTGTTCTGGATGTGGGTTAAAGTCACAATAACTTGTGCCCTTACTCAGATCTGTTAAGACTGTTTAAACACCAGATCATTAATGCTAAAGAATTGTACAAAGTAAGGTGTGCATCTAGAATGTGTATAGGTAATGTAGAGGTAGGAACCAACAAAGAGAATGAGAAGAAAGATGTGAGGGAGAGGCTTGTTCACCACGCGAGCTATCCAATTTTCCCCCTTCTCCAGATACCTGACCCATTTAAGACTGAATTTTTCCCCATTAGTGGACTAACATGTGTAATTTTCTGTATTAAAACTGTAGAAGGTGAATAGAAACCCTGAATTGCAGTTCTGTTAACAGAAAATGAATGCAATATTTTATTGCACACAAAACTGAAAAGGCTTTATTTCAAATAAACATTTTCTAACCTTAGAAAAAGACTTTGCACTCTCGTTAACCAACCCAGTTTAATTTGTTGGCTTCAGTCCTAAACAGCAATTTGAAAATAATATTCACGCATCTTGTATAATCTACTGATGGCGACAATTTATTAGTGCTATATAATAATTTCAAGCTGTTACTTTTAAAGAGAATAAATCCTTAAATTTCAATTATTAATGTGGAGTTGTGCCTGACCTGTTGCATGTGCTTTGAGGTCACAGCAGTGTCTCTGTTCTTCACAGAACTACGTCAGAGTTGTAGAGGTGTGGTGGGACGAATACAAAGATTACTTCTATGCCAGTAGGCCGGAGACAAAAGCGTTACCCTACGGAGATGTATCTGAGCTGAAAAAATTCCGTGAAGATCACAACTGCAAAAGTTTTAAGTGGTTTATGGAAGAAATAGCATATGATATAACTTCATATTATCCCTTACCACCTAAAAACGTGGACTGGGGAGAGGTAAGTACATCACATTACCACTGTGTATTTTAGTTGTTTTTTTTTTTTTAAATAGGGAATTCAAAAGGAAGAAATGTTACTTGACGTCATTCTGTGAACAAGCTGTTTGACTACTGCTGTACTAAGCTATATGGTACTAACCAGAGAGCTATAGAAATATAACCCCAGGAAAAAACTGTATCTACTTTCACAGGTGTGATTTTTTTAATTAGCTCTACAGGTCATTGGCAGATGATTTATGCCTAGCTCTGTCTTCATGTAAAGCTCTTTCTTCCATAATTGGAATTTATGTTTTCTCATAAGAAAAAATGTGAATCCTGCATGTAGGAGTGTTGGTGAAGATTAACAGCTGAAAATATTTTTCTGAGAAGGCCTAGAGAATAGATTATGAAATCCAGGTGGCGTACATTCTGCCCCCGTTTGCTAGACTGGGGTTTACTCATACAGTTACAGCCTCAGTGAATCCCTTATCTGCATGTAATAATTTGATATGATTCTGTAACTATCATCCCCAGTATTATTGTATATAAGTATGACTTCACTAAATTAAGAAAGTGGTTATAAATGTGGCATTTTCAGGTGGTTGGCAGAGAGAGGTAGCATATCACCAGGTGAATGCAGGACACCTCACTGAACCCTGCCTGTCTCATTCTGGCATTTAGCCCACACCTTGGAGAACACTTACTACAGGTCCCCTGCTTGCTTTTAGATTTTATTTTTTTTCCTCTCTGCAGTTGGTTTCAGCCTTGCCCTGTCTCTCCTATTAATTTCACTTTTGCAGATTACTGAGGCAAAATCAGAAAATCTTCTAGCTAGCTGAGAACTCCTGTGTCCCACCAAATTTAGCAACCTTCTTTCCCAAGATATGATGGACCTATTTTTGTAACTTCAGAAGTGGATTAGAAAGGACAGATTTGTGCTGTTTCTTATGGCTAAGGAAGTGTCATCTCTAATTTCTCAGAAGAATTAGCGATACAGAGCGTGTGGATGGTGAAAGGTGGTACAAATAATCTTTTATCTGAAGGACCAGGTGAACAATGCTACCTTGATTTCTTATCTGAAAGCTAGCACAAAGCATCAGCTACTTATATTAGCCTTAGACCTTGTTTTGAATCTACATAAAGGGTTATGAAGGCACATTTTATAATACTAATCACCAAGGTGAAAGCATCTGAAGAGAATAAAATAATAATGGCAACCTTGCAGGAAATCAACTCTGGTAAAAGCAAGGAGGTCAGGTGAAGCAACAGGAAAGTCCTAAGTTCAGAGACTTCTCTGAAATCTTCTTCAACTCTTCTTCAGAGGCTGCTATTTATCCTACATCACTCCTTCCCCGCCCTATTTGTAACACCACACTGATTGCATTTCCAAACCATAAGAGATGAAAGGGGTTCATCTTCCCTAACACTCTCTGGAAGTCAGGTCTAAGCCTATTCCTCCAGACTTTCTGTACCATTACAAAGAGGAAAGAGGCTCTGGCAAAGAAAATAGATCTGGGAAAAATGTTATTTGTGTCATAAAGTCTTTTTAAATCTGCTTGTTGGCCCTTCTGAGAAGGGAGTGAGATAATCAGCCATTGAGGCATGCTTTATGACAGGACTTCTTTATTCCTGTGTCTGCGCCTGCCCCTCGTCAATTTTATTTCTTTTTTTTTTTTTTTCCATGTAATTGCTGCTGCAGAAGGTACATCTGAGCAGCAGGGTCAGTGGGTTGTGCCTGGCTGTAGGTAATAGCTGCTGTGCATAACTTCTCTGCATCCCGCTTCTCTTCATCTACAAGATGAGAGAGAGCAACTTAGCTGAGCTCCTGCTTTATTTATGAAGATGTGGGAGATGGAACATGCTCTAATAGGAGACTGAATAAATTAAAATACTTGATGTTTTGGTGCTATTAATTTGGAACTAAGCTCTGCAACTCTAACTTTATCAGTGTACTCCAACTCACATAAGAGCCTGCAAATTAGCATGGGCGGCTTGAAGCTCCATCTTACAGAACGGTTAGCATCAGTATTTAAATTTCCTACACAGGTTTGTCTCATCTCTCTCTGTCAGATACCTGTTTCTGGTTTAAAAAATAAATGGGAATTTTCTAAACTCCTTGTCACTTATTTTTAACTTGAGAGTAACTTAAGAGTGCAAAACCTCTTTTCCAGATTAGAGGCTTTGAAACCTCTTACTGCATCGACAGCATGGGGCACACCAACGGTGGCTTTGTTGAGCTTGGCCCATGCCACAGAATGGGAGGAAATCAGGTAAGGAGGTTGGAGGCAAGTCTGAAGGTGAATTGATTGCTGTGGATTGATAACAGGCTGTTTTTCTGTTAAGCCTGTACATCAAGTCACTTAGGTGCAAGCTACAAAGATGGGAGTTAGGGTTTTCCATAAGGGTACTTACATTGCTAAAGTACAGCAATCTGAAAATACCAAAATTGAAGGCAAATTTTTAGTCTCTTCTCCAGAGCATGAGGAAGCAATTGTGTCACTGCATTAGAATAACTACAGTTCTTAGCATTGCTGCTGATTCATCACTTATCTTCACTTAATAATTTATCCTTCAGTATAACCCCTGTATTCACGCTGGCTCAATTATTTCACAAAGTCGTTTTGCTCTAATGGAAGTATAAAACACTTTTGTGCAATAACTCATCTTCCACCACATGAGAGAAGAAATTTGAATAGAAATTTGTCTGCTCCATTTACAAATTAATTGGCAGAACATAATTACTATTAGATGATTGCAACCCAAGCTTCTCTTGTGTTTGACCTGTTTCTTCACAAACCTTCACACTACCACACAAACCTGCTGTTCTGTCTCTACATCTCCTTTTTTGGTTGTAAATTTTTTCAGAATTTAAAGTTGTTATTTAAGCCGTTGTGAACTTAAACCAGGCAGTTTTGTGATGACAGTCATGAAATCACATGCAGGATGATGTTTTCACAACTCATATATGGGTTACCTCTTAGTAGCCCTGGAAATGTCTTTTTTATTTTGATATTTAATGAAAAGGTTCCCTAAACTATGATACGTTATGATATGATACCCAAAACCCCCTGTAATAATTATTTCATAAGAAGTAGCTAAGATAATCTTTTTGTATCTAGAAGTATTGGTTTGATTTCCTCCATGGATGAAATGCCAAAGTTTTACTGTCTTCATATGAAATTACTGTCCAGGACCAAGGACTTGTTACCAGTCTTTACCATTTTTATCTTGCTGGTTAAGTTTCTTAGCCTTCTAAATCCTACAGGAAAGTAATCCATGAAATTTAGTGTTGTGATACTAAGAGTGTGTTACATTGTGTAAAATAAAGAACCCTCCTGAAAGACAGGTGTAATAAAACCAAAGACTATTTTGAACGTAGCAGTTTCCTTGCATTTTCAGTGTTTCTAAAATGCTCCTTGAGTCAAATGTTAAAAAAATGGCTTCTTTTTTTTCTGTTAGCTTTTCCGAATCAACGAAGCTAATCAACTCATGCAGTATGATCAGTGCTTAACTAAAGGACCGGATGGATCCAAAGTTATGATTACACACTGTAATCAGAATGAATACAAGGATTGGCAATTCTTCAAGGTATGCAGGAGATATATAGAGGAAAACAAATTTTTAGATTTCATCCTGTTTTTTGCACTTTTTGAAATTATTTTATGTATATCTACAATTAAAGATCTAAGACAAGGCTAACTGAATCAGGTAGAGTACATTTTAATGGTACGTTTTTGGAAATACATGCTTGCCAGAAAAACTTCCTCTAGAGAAAGATGCTTTTGTTTAGCGGTTCTAGTTGCTGTCTTCCTTAGCAAAATCTTTAAGGAAAAGCTTATGAGGCTACATGTGCTGCCATGGGTATCTTAGGAGTTAGCACTTGTCTCAGAGGAAGAAAAGAGCATGTCCACTACCAGTGACAAAGTTTATAAAAGCTTTTAGTGCCATCACCCTCTCTGCTTCCATGCTTTCTATCAAGAAAGTTTCTTTATCTCATGCATGCTGTGAGAAGATTGCTTAAATGCTGGAGTGCATTTAGCAGCTAGGGTCAGTATTAGGTCCAATTTTGAGCAGTCTAAATTGAAGTGTTTCTCTGTTTAAAGACAGAAGGTATTTTTAAGCCTGCATAGGAGTAGGTAAATGTAACATACTCTGTGTTTCTGTGTTGTCTTCTTCAGTATTTCTTTTTCCTGTTTAGTAGCCATTCTCTAATAACAATAACATGCTCTGTTGTTAATTCTGGGTGTGGTGCTGTTATAATGCTATTGCAAAATCTATAGATTTTTAATAAGGACATGGAATGTTAGCTGACATACATGTGGAGGCTGCTATAGTCTATTTATTCACTGTATCTGTGAGTTCTCTATTCATAGTAGTTTTGTGTTATTTCAAAAAAAGAAGGTTCTATTTCTGTTTGTCTCTTAGAAAACTAGACCGAATAGACTTAAGGGTGATGTTACGGACACACATAACTTGGTTCTGTATCTAAGAAACTGTTCTGCGCCAACATTTCTTCAGTCTAACTAGAATATTACATATTTATTAATTCGTTAGCTGGTTATCTGGATTGTTTGTTGTTTGTCTGAAAGATGCGGGTGCTGTTGAGTGCAGGGAAATCTGTTTGCTATCCTTTAAGCCACTTCACTCTTTCTAGTGTTTGCATATAGCTAGGAAATACCAGGCACTGTAATGCCATTTCCACCCAGATCAGTTTTCTTGTGCCATATAGACAGACAAAATTCTTTAAATCTGAAATGTAAAAATCAATAAGCAATGTCTCAGTGCCTGCTGACTTTGGTTTTAATATTGGAATAATACATAGCAGTTGTTAACTCCCCAGCCATTCTACTGCATTCCAGCATGTTACTTGGCTTCTCTCTAAGCATTTCTTTTACACAAGAAGATCCGCTTTTTCTACACTGGTACCAAGTTGTGTAATTGTTTGCTTATTACCACAAGTTACAAGGAAGCCCAGTAGGCACACTCTGGGCTGTAGAACAAAACACTGACTGGCTTCTAAAAGAGAAAAAAAGGGAGGGTGAGAGTGAAAGGACCTCCAAGGGTGTGTAAGCAAGCAAATAGTAGTACTGCTGTGCAGTACAGAGAGTATGACCATTTCTTCTAATGAGGAAGGTGTAAGGTGTAAGGAAATGCTTATGAACTGCTGAAAAATGTTGTGGCCTTGTGTAAATGAAAGCTGCCAGGAGATTTTATCTGGTTGGTTGGTTGGTTCTGGAATTAAAGCTTGTGTGCCAGTTTAGTGGGTGTAATGTGTGCTGCTTGAGCGCTGAGCAGTAGCAGGGCTTCAGTGCCCATAAGCAAGCGTCAAGAACAGCACTGGCAGTGATCTGCCTGTTGCTTTTGTTCAGACATCCATTTACCTCTCTGAGTAGAGGACTCCCATGCTGGCCACACAGAAGGAGCAAGTATTGAGCTGAACCAACATTTGGCCGTGCACATGTGTATGGGCTAGCAGTGAGGGTCCTCCTGTCCAGGGGAGATGGGAACACTTGGCCCAGCTGCAGTGCCATGGGCTTCCTTCTGCTCCCTTCCCCTCCACACTAGATACAATCAGTCAGTGAGTCAGGGCTGCATCTGGTACAGTGGGTCAGCAAGCAGGAGGGGAACCACAGGTCACTTTGCAAATGCAGGACACTTGAGCAAGGGAGGACAGGGGTGTGGAAGGAGGCAAATGTGCCAGGGTCAGCCTGAATGTGCCTGGCACAATAGATTTGCAGTTTCTTAGGCAGCCTGCTGTTGCTCCAGAAGCCAGACTCTCTTATACTCTCTCTTATACTCTTATACTCTCTACTCTTCCTTCTGCCAGCCAAACAGCGAGACAAGTTAGTACTTTTTTTCCCCCTTGTGTTGTTAATATTATTGTTGTGCAGTTGCATTCTGTGAGGGCTAACTAGAGGAGGATCTGCCCAGAGAAAACCTCATAGAGCTGACCTCAAAAATGAATCTTTCATTTTGGTTACAGGATGGATGAAAAGGCTAGAAGCATTTTAGATACAGTTTTGTTCATTTTCTTAGCAGTTTGTTGCCTAAGAGAAACAGGAGGCATCTCAAGTGGACCCGCATGAACCAAAGAAGGTTACAAAGGCTATGAAACTCTAGTTTTAACAAATAGCAAAATGAGTATAAAACTGATCTGTCCTGGGACCCTGCAACCTGGTTTTGTAAATAGTTATATTGCAGTTGTAAAGAAAATGTAAAAAAAAAACCCAAACCAAACAAAAGTAAACCAAACACAAAAGCCCAACACATTTTCCTGATGGTTTTGTTTTTCAGAATCTGCACAGATTTACTCACATTCCGTCAGGGAAGTGCTTGGATCGCTCCGAAGTCCTCCATGAAGTTTTCATTTCAGAGTGCGACTCCAGTAAAGCAACACAAAAATGGGAAATGAACAACATTCTTAGTGTGTAGACAGACAAAACCTACCTACTGACGCATTCATTTGTACAGGACTGAAAATAGCCTGAAAACTGCTGCAGTTATTAACTTTGTACAGCTGTGAGCCTCCTGGCTTGGATGAAGGACATAGAGGAACTGTGATTATTACAATAACATTATCATCCGCAGTTAATGTTTACAAACTGCTTTACCTTAAACTCTGTAGATGTTTACATCTTTTTGTTTTAAGATGTTGGTAAATTAATGTGCTGTTAGCTATGTTTCATAGGAACATAGTTAAAAGCATTGTTGTCTTCTTTGGGATTACACTCAGGGGTCTGAAGGCAGTTTTTTTACACACACTTGAAGAGGTTGGAGTAACCAGATTTTCATAGAACTTGGTGATTATCAACCTGTTGTATATTTTTATTTAATTTTACATCTTACTAAGCACTGCCACAGGTTATTAGCCAGGGTGGCCTTCTCTCACAGTCATGCTGCTTTTTTGGAAGATGAATTTCAACATATTTAGTGCCTCTTTCCTTTTTCTCTTTCACAAGAAAAGCATTTGTTGAAAATTATACAATGGATTTTTCTGAGCTGTCACCAGGGGTAGGGACCAACTTTATCACCCTATGTAATTACTGTGTTAGCAAAGACGAATTCCTATTGCCAGTTTGGCTGCTCTGCTTCGACTGAATGCTTTGTATGGTGGAAGGAAGAGTGTCAAGTTTAGTGCTAATGTGGTACATTTTAATGGAGGTAAGCACCCTCACAATTCCAGTTAAGAATTTATAAGCACTAACTTGCTTGTTTAAACCATGCCTTACATAAAAATATTTAAAATAAACAAAAAAAAAAAGCTGCACAATTATGTAAAACTTGGAAATAATCAAATGCTTTATTTATATTGTTATTTTAATGGAAATCACTTAGAGGTGGACTAAAACTTTTAATTAGGAAAAAGCATCCAGCTTTTAACACATCTGCGTAATTCATTACAAAGACATCTGTCAACTAGTTTGGATGCCAGATTTAAATTCGAAAAAAGAAATGGAAATCCTGAAACCACATTTATTCATACTAATTTTCTTCTTATTTTTGTCATTTGCAACTTCTCCAGAGGGGTTACAAACACAAAAAACAACCGTTTGGTGCTATAGTGTACAGAGTAGAATGTGAAGAAGTTGTTTCTTAAAATATTCTGGAAAGGAGTTGATGCGAACTCCCTTAGGAGTATAAATATTTACTCTGAATGAATAGAGAGGTGGAGGAGAAATGACTTATCCTCACTTCCTTTGTCCAGATTTTGTGACTTAAATGTTGACATCAGTGTACTGAATTTATAACAGTTATCCCTATAACATGTCACACAATTAAGTATGACTAAATACTTCCCTGAAGTCTAGAATAGCACTGCATGCAGCTTCCATTGATGTTAACAAGGGTTATGTATCATATTTGGTGACAGAGTTTGATCTTTATAGGGCTGTCTGCACTGATCTATTAGTCTGGGATCTTTCCTAGTTTCTTTAAACTTCTCATCTTTCCTTTCAGAGCTATGAAAAAATAGAAAATAAAGGAGGGAGAAACTGGAAAAAAAAAAAAAAGAAAATAAGGTTGTGTGCCGGTACTTGTTAATTGTGTGTATGAAAACTGACTCCATTTGTGTGTTGGGTAGATTAATTTAATCATACAACTATGCATAAGAGAAAGAATGGTGGCACATAAATTGTGCGGGTGTGCATTTTAAATGGGTATTATGTGCAATTCATTGAAAGCTGATGCTGTATGTGAATATGAATCTGTATGTGAGACTGAAACTTTACAAAACATGAGATCATAAGAAGCTGTTGCTGTAATGACTTTTTCCTACTATAGGCAGCTTGGAAAAAAATAATTCCCATATTCTTGCTTTGTAAGTTGATGATAATATCACTATGCATTTCTACATATTTTATAAATTTGATTTATGCAGATTTTGATACACTGTATGTTTCTGTAGAAATTGTATAAATCTTAAAAAAATTTATTAGGGACAAATCTGGGAAACCTATGTATATCTTACTCATGGGTTGCTTGTTTTTTAGGTGAAGTAAATAAAATATTTGAATTTTTCAGTTTACTATACTTTTACAGAGTAAAAATCAATTATTATCTTTATAGAAACCCCATATCTCAAAATCTAGACAGCTTCAATGTTACAAACTTACAAATACTTAAGATGGTTTATTTTAATTTTTATATAGGTACCTTTTGTCCCATCTGTGGGACTCAGATTTTTTTTCCAATAAAATGAAAAATTCCCACTGAGAGCTGTCACATAGACATATTTGGATTTTCATATCACCTGCCCTTATCTAATTAGGTAGATTTAATATGCTCACAGAAAATGAACTTGAGAATTATTTCTAAAGTATAACCAAGCATCAGGACTAGTTTGTAGTGTTTTGACTATATTTTATCTTGGTCCACTTATGTTTCTGCCAACAAACATGTTTCAATCAAACTTTGTTTTTTCCTGAGAAGTTTCTTTAGCAAAAGAGTATGCAATTAAATTGGGACATGAAAGACACAAGTTCTGGCCTAAGAGCAAACCTAAATGTTGAAATCTAAAGGGCTTTTTTGCAGATGGGATTCTTGCTTCCCAGCCATATCTGTCAGTGCACTTTTGTGTATTCAGATTTCGAAAGGCTCCTTTGATAAAACCATGGAAGTATAGGAGGAAACAATTCATGTAGGTGATACTCTTTTATGTATGAAAACAGGGACTGACAGGAAGGAGGGGACATCTTTCTTCATTACCAGAGGTCCTAGCACCAGGAGAACCTACAGCACACTTTGGGTAGTACCAAAGATGCTGTCCCCACTGGTGGCATCCTAGAATCAGTGCATTCTTTTTCCCTAATGCTAGTCAATCTCCTTTACTACTGTCTGCTTCCTCCATACCACTTGCTTCCAAACTGCAGTCCTTAAAGCCAAAAATTAGTAACTTATGACTCAAAATAAATCAAGAAGCTTGCAATCTATTACACCATGACAGGTGTAAAAGTTTTATGCTTACCTCTCATCTGTGAGCTTTCTCACAAGAAACAGCAAAACATACCGCTGCCTATAAAAATACAAAAGGTGCTTTGGTAGATTTGGCTGTGTATCAGTTTTCCTTTTACGTTAAAAAAGATCAAATTGAGCAAGATCCATGGAAGCAAAGTAATAAGAAGGGGAATTTAAGAACATGAAGAAGAAATCATCTACACCATTGAACACAAATTTTGTTTCTGTAAAAGCATTTATTGTTTGTTTCCTGCTGGTGAGCTTGGATCCATCAGTTGTAATAGGTGAAAAGAAACAACTCGAGGAAAAACAAATTGGCAGTGTTTCTGTTTCTGTTTGTTGTTTTCCTCACTATAAGAAGCATGGGAATACTATGTCTTGCTGTGTTCTGAAATCTTATCTTGCTTACTTTTATGAGAATAATCCTTGAGAAGTGTCAGTGGTTATCTTCCAGGATAATATGTACTTTCTGGGAACATTAGAACTAGTTGCATTTAATCCTCCAGTTGTTGACTTTACATACCCTGCAAGCCTCCTCTGAACTCCTGTAGTGTTGGAATAGTAAGTTGTGTAGCTTGGCTGGCACTATATAAGAGGATTCTCTGTGTAGAATGAGTCTAGGTAAAAAAAGTGATAGGCTATCAAAAAATTCAGGTGATTTTGGCTCCCTTGCAGTTTAAAAAAAAAACCAACAAAACATCAACTGTGCATAACCCCATAAGCCTGAAACCACTTTGGCCCTCCTTTGACTGTGGGGAGCTTCTGGTCATCTTCCCTCACACACTGCTGCCACAAGTATGTGTATTGTTGTGTGCTGCCTCCCTCATTGCACCCTCAGCTGTGGTCACTGGTATGGATCCCAGCAAACTGGGAAGACGTGCTTTTGTGGATTATAATCTCAGTGACCCGGGCAGTGGTTAGTAACCTTTGTTTTTTAAAATCTTAAAAATCTAGTCCATTTTTTACATGGAGAAACGAACTATTCTCCATTACCATGTAATATGGGTCGTGGTAAAACTAAATCTAAGCTATCTGCACAACCCTTAGGATTTCTACGACATTGCACTACTCTGTGGCTTTTCTGAACAACAGTGTGGATAGAGAATCTTCAGTGAGGTAGTGGTATAACTGATGGTCTGATGGGTCTGAACTGACTTATGAAAAATGCATGTTTCTTCAGTCAACAGGTCAATGAAGGTGACAAGCATCAAAGTGTGTAAGAAGGAGGTAGAGCTACTCAAACACCAAGATGAAAAGGTATGTTTGCGTGTTAGATCCTTACTTTTTCTCACTAATACGCTTCACAGAGAAGAAACATGATTGCTTTAGGGACAAGAACAGTGTCCCCTCTGACGAAGAGAGCAGGTAAAGTAGGGCTGAGGGCTGGGTTGCTCCCACAGCTCTCATGAACGTGATCATTCAGTGTGAAAGCAGAACTGCCTCCAGTGGTGTGACAGTTTGAACAACTCCATGATGTTTCCTGAGCAAGCGTAGTATCTCCTGCACAAGAAAGGAGCAGAAAAGGTGGAAGAAGCAGCATAGCACTAATTCACAGTAAAACCAAAACAAACTAATGCCTGAGATGTGCACGATGGCATCAGCAGCCCGTTGGCTGAGCATCCCAGGGGTCCTGAGAGGGAAAGGGAAAATAATGGAGAGATGATATTTTACTTCCCTGGAAAGAGCTGCTGGTGGCAGTGTGTGTTAGCTAAGGCAACATATCCAGAACAGTTGTTAAACCACAGTCTTCAGATGAAGAAGCACAGTTTAGAATAGGCTTTTTGAATCACTTGAAAGCACTGGAGTGGAAATAGGAATCAAAATACCACCTTTTTCCTTGAAATTTGTGGGAGGACTCCCCAGGAAAATAATGTAGGCCAGTATCTTTCAACAAGCCCTGACATGAAATAGCAGTAGGTCTTTGAGTATAAAGTCCTCTGGATCTTCTCTGTGCATGTGGGTGCATGTTCTCTGAGTTAGGCCTGCCACGGGATACAGCACTAGTACTTATGGGTAACAGCTGTGCCAGTGCCATCAAGACTGGTACTGTCACCTCTGAGGGCTGTTGGGTGAAAACACCCCTTTGCAAGCTGTGCTTCCATACAGCCAGAGATCTTGTTGCACTGGGGAAGCACTGTGTCATTCTGTGGTAGGCACAGGAGACCCTGAGCCCTGCCTGGCAATGGATGCCTTGCTAGCCTGAGCCTGCGGGATGGCTACAGCCTCTTGCCAGAGCCCTCAGGGCCATCAAAGTTGCCCAACAAGCAGCTACTCGTGCGGTTTTCATATTTTTGTTTCTAAGGCAGGAGAAACTGTGAAAGAAAGTAGAACTGGATGAAAGTAGAAGCCTTCTGGGAGATACTTGTGAGTTCATAAGGAGGGGAGATTTAGGAAAAGCTGACCAGAAGAAAAAGCACGCCCAGCTCTGGAAGCACTTGTAGTCATGCTGCTCTTTCAGTTGCACTGAGGAATGCACTGAAGTCCTGCCTGTCCTGAAGATGCCAAGGAACCTCTAAAGACCAAGCTAATCAACTTGGCAAAGGAAGGGAAAGCTGTCTGTCCTGCTGTATGTGCGTGGAGGTAAGATGGTGTGGGGTGTTGCTGAGGAAAACAATTCTGTAACCCTGTAACAGAGTGGGATCTGGTTACTACTGATATTAAAGCTATTGAGGATAAAGTTATATTGAACTAGGACATTCCCAGTTGGAAATAGGAAACATTCCTGCTTTTTTTTTTTCTTTTCCTGACATAGTATTGCATTATTTTCCATGTGATGATTATGAGAAAAATGGAGTTCATTCTCCACCAATATCAGGACCCTTTGTGTCTAATGGACAAGCTAAGAAATGTTTTGAATGAGGATAAGAACTGAATGTAACATTTGAACTTAAAAGCACATGCAAGATCAGATCAAAAGTCCAGGTAGCACAGCAGCCTGTCTCACTCAGTGGTCAGAAGGATGGATCAGTGTAGTCAAAGAGCATGGGGCAGAGTGAAAGGATGCAGCAAGGATACTTGTCTAACATTGTCCCTACTTCTGGCATTATATAACTCAAACACTTTCTGACTAGAAATGGTATTTTCTATTTAATAGCCCAGAATTTGTCCAACTGCTGCTTGAATCTACACAGACTTTGGTCATGCATCATCTGATTTATGCGAAGAGTTTGAAGGTTTCTGAAGAGGCTTGCTAGCTCTGCAGTGCACTCTTCTGCTGTGACAAATCAGTGAGATATAGGTGAATTATGAAGGCTTGTTAAAGATCTTAATTCCTGAAGGAGTAGTCAGTGCTAGGTCCATGCAGGGTTCACCCAGCCAGGAGCTAGTTTGACTAGAGCTAGCAGCACTGACAATAACATTGTCAACAGCTCATTTTTGAAAAGGCCTTTTTGAATGTTGTGATCTTATCCCTCCAGCTCTGCTGGAAAACTGTTTTATGGGGACAAATTTTACCATCAGATGCTTGGGCCAGAAAATACTGAGAGTGGCCATATAACTCATAAGTGGAGCACTGGATCTGCTGACTATAAAGATTTTTCTGGTGGTTGACTTCATATTCAGTCCTGGAACATCACAAGCCTCTCCAACACTGAGTCTGAGGGGGATAGATGATCACAGGATGTCAGGATAATCAGAGCAACATACAAGTTCACTCACTAATTGATGCTGGCCTGTGACAATTAAGTAAATTTGAGGAATTTGTGTAGGCAGTCAACTTTTTGACCAGGTAGGTCTGAATTTCATGATATCCCACAGTTAGGAGACTTAATGTTTCCCTTGAGGGCTGTGTGCTTTGGAGAATGCAGCAGTGAGCTCAACATCTGGGCTCTGTTATGGGATTCTTGACATCAGATTCAAATGGGATCACGGAGAAGCAGACAGGTTGTGATGCAGCTCCTATGAGAGACACAGCAATTTTGGAAATGCAGAGGTTGCTGGAAAAACACATATATTTCAAGATGTGGACAGAAATACAAGCCAAAATGAGAAAACAAACAGAAAAATAAATATATGCTAAGCGTGGTAAGGCAAATGAAGCAGGATCAGTGACAGCCACCACCACAGCAAATAATCCATCTCTGAGCAATATGTACTAAATTATGTACCAGTGTTATATACCAGATGGCTATGATACACTCTTATGAAATGGTTCAATAGATCATTGGCTAATCAAAGGTAAAACTCCTATTTCATTTTTTCCTGATTTTCTTTCCACACTCATTTGCAACTTCTTTTGTGTTGTAGGAGTTCTAAAGCCTGTATATACTGCAGTCAGTCCCCAGGTCTGTAGCTGTTCTAAACAAGGCACACACACGCACATGTACACACACTTCCTTTAAGAAGATGATAAGGCAATACTACATATTTGTTTTGTCCTAACTCTTTTACCTAATAATGCCTAACATGCTATTTGCTTTTCTAGCAAACTTCATTACATCTTCACAGAGTCATCTATTACAGCTCCAGCATCTCCTCCAGACTAATGTAATGTAGTTTATTGTCTACCAACATTACCTATGACATGAACATTAACCCTGCTTTTTCCCCTTTACATGTGAGGAGGGAGCACATATCAATAAATACACCTTGTACTATTACTGTATTTCACCTGCTGGTTTTACTATGCTGTCACTTCAGGCTGCAGGCTGGCTTTACAGTTCTTCACTGTTAGCTCTTTTCATTCATGCAAGATCTTAAATGGTGACTTATTTCTTTTATAAGAATTAGACCAGACCAAACTCAAGTAGACCAGAACTACCTGATCTCCTTTACCTTCAAGTTCAGAGATTTCTTTGAAGAATATTTACAGGTCTATGGAACAGGATTTCCTCTTGTGAAATCACAATTTCTATTTAGCCATTTGTCCAGCAGCTCTCAGCTGTACTGTGGCTCCTACCAACTTGCCATATGGGCATTATTGGTCTGAAGCTCCCTGCATCTCCACAGAATGCTTTCTAAAAATTAGTGTCATATTTGTGACCTTTAATTCGTCTAGCACTAAGGCAGTTAGTTTTAAGTGAAAAAAATATAAAGTATGGTTCATAGTTCAGCCATTTCAGCATTTGAGTTTCCTTAGAACTCTTGGATGAATACCATCTGTCCCGTCATTTTGTTTCAAGACCTTTTACACTTGGATTTGAGACAGATGCTTCACCATGCCTCTTCCATTATAACGTTGTGTCATGAAAACTTCCTGAAGCTTCTCTACAAGGTTAAAAAAGAAGTTTTCTTTTTCTAAAATCTTCTCCTAGCTACTGTATCTTGAGCATCTATTGTCTCTAGGACAGTTGGGCAGCCCTCTTCGTTCTGAAGATGCCCTGATTTGGGAGGAGTTAGAGTTAATTTTCTTCCTAGTAGCTGGTACGGTGCTGTGTATTGGATATAGAATGAGAATAATGTTGATAACACACTGGTGGTTTAGTTGTTGCTGAGCAGTGTTTACACTAAGTCAAGGGCCTTTCAACTTCTCATGCTGCCCTGCCAGCAAGGAGGCTTGGGGTGCACAAGAAGCTGGAATGGGACACAGCTGGAACAGCTGATGTCCACTGACCAAACAGATACTCCTTACCATATGGATCAGCATATAACCAGGATGAAAGCTGGCTTAGGGCCACTGCTTGAAAACTGGCTGGTGGTGAGAAATTATCTTTCATTTACATCACTTGTTTGTCTTGGGATTTATTTCGCTTTTTTGTTATTTTTCTTTTCATTATAATTTATTAATTTATTATTATTTTATTTGAGTTATTAAACTGTTTTTATCTCAAGACATGAGTTTTCTTACTTTTATTCTTCCAATTCTTTCTCCCATCTCACCATGACAGATGTACTTGAAAGTTGTTATTAGTCCATCTGTTTTCTCAGGGTGCCCTGATGCTCTTCTTCCTTGCCGCATGTTGCTGTGTCTGGCCTGTTGATGTGCTGGTTTTTTCTGGATTAATGATTTAGGAATAATTTGAACTTTCCAAAGACTTGCTTTCCTACATTTGTTATTCTCTCATTCCTGCTCTTTATCTACCTCATTTTTGGTGGTCTTTTGGTCTGCTTTACTGTGTGGGATGCCTTTAATGCTGGACCTCTAGTGCAGTGTGAGCATTCTCCATGATGCCTGCAACCACTTGGGGCATCCCTTTTAGTTTTGATTTTAGACAGACCTCCCAGTTCACCTCCAGTGAGCCATTTCATTTGTCCATATTAAAAAATTATGTGAAAAACTAATTTAGCTTTTCTTCTATGACCTTATCTTTCCTGAACACTCCTGTTACACTTTGATCACTTACTAGTCCTTTCCAGTAAGTGCTCACAGATGGGGATTATCTGAACCCCCTAACCTGACATATACTTTTTAAATCTTAATTTGAAAATAGCAATTTTCATGTGCTTTGTTCCATTTGCCTTTATATTCAACATCCTTAGAGAAAGGACAAAATATTATTTTTAAAAAATGCTACTTATCTTTAGTCATGACATCATTCTCAGTTGATAGATCAGCCTGATGCAGAGCTTTGCTGTGACTTGCTGCAGCTCATGATGACATGGTGTGTAAACAAAGAGACTTGTCTCATGATGTGGGGCAGGCTACAGAGCAGTGCAGTAGCCTATTTTTTGCAAAAAAGATCTCTCCAGCAGTCAGGATATATTTGTGAATGAGATCACAAAGAAAAGTAACCCACAGCTAGTGTTTCATAAAGCATTGTTAGAATGTAGGACAAGAGAGTGGCAACACTAGGCAGTTCTGCTCTGATTTGTGCGAAAGTCGTGCTGAAGCTAAATTAACCAATGATTAAATGAAATAGAATCCAAAAGCTATTTCACCTCACTGAGGAAAATATTAAAAGAGCTCCCTTATTCTGAATTCTCTCAAGATATGCTCTTATTCTGACACAGTTTTTAAATTCTATAGCCCATGCAGCTTCTACGACACCTGAAGGGCTGTATTTTGCTTTAATTTAAAAGCACTTGAGCAGAAGTAAAAAAATATTTCCCATAATCAAATTAGTCAATTTACTCTGAGGCTCCTCCTCCTCCACTGCAGAAGATTATTTAAATCTAAAGACTTCTTGAAGCATCACTGTTCTGCACAGGGAGGGAGCATGAGAACTTAGAGGAGGTGATGGTACATTTCCGCAGGGAAATCTGAACAGGATATGCTGACAATGAGTGAGACCAGCATGGTCTTGGCTACACACTAGGACAGGGGATTGCCTTTAGCTGGAAGAATTTTTGATTTAAGGATACAGGTGCTGAAGGACTGCAAATTCTACAGGAGAAAATGTTCTTGAGCACTGGACATACCGTGCACAGAACCACTGCCTCTCACTTCCAGTTTTTGCCTGCGGCTTCCCAAAATCTGAGCCTGAAAAATGGAGCCATTGATCCTGCCTGTGCCAAGTATCTCTAGTAGGTCCAATATGTAAAACAGCAGCTAATCATTCTGATACCACTTCAAGTATCTCAGGAGCATGGTAGGGAGGAAAAAACAACTCTGGGTTTCTAAAGGTCCCAAAGATTAATACCTACTTCAGTGTAAAAATGTTTGAATTGCCTTTACAGTTACTTTATTTCCATACTTACAGAAATATACAAAGTATTTTTTATCAAGACTCATTTCTGAAAGTGCCAAGCTATCATTGACCTACTACAGTGACATTTACCACAGTTATAGTGCTGAACAACACTTTTTATCTCACACATGTACAATGACGGGACACAAACGTATTTCCTAAGTTGATGGACAACAGGGAGACAGTTTAAAAAAAAAAAACCTTGGAAGACTGCCCTTCATACTTAATTTTTTAGATATTACATGTTTCAGGGTTGGGCTTTCAAAGGCTAGCAAAAACTATTTCCTGGTACTTATCTCAAAAAAATTAAGGTATTTAGATTACCTGTACTATCTCCAATTCCCCATCTGCACATAGTTAGATACTAGATTTAGGCTTTTAAATATAGTGAAGTAAAAGTGAAAACCAAGAAATGGTGTAACTAGTGTTACCACCACAAACAGGAACGTATCAGGAGCACATGTTCTTTACAAATGCCTTCTCTCCTTTCTGCAGAAATCTATTGGCACGTGTGGACATAACATTCCAACATTTTTCATGCTGTTCTGCAAGCTGTGTATTTTATGAGAAGCCACTAATACTGGGGCCAGGGGAGAAGGGAAGAAGTAGGCAACATCTGGGAAGACATGCCTCTAACCACGTCTGTCAATATAGCCAACCTTCCTGTCTTGGTATGGACAACAGAAAAGGCCAGTTACCCTGAGCTCTGGGAGAAGAAAGCTCCAAAGATTCACTCATTATCAGCTAATACACCAAAACAAAACTGTAAGACCTGTGCTTCAGCAGTGTGGGGAAAGAAAACAACCCAGGAATAATTATCAGCAACCTCAGTACTTAAAAGATTTTTTTTTTTCCACTCACAAGATAATACAGGCAAATGGTAACATAAGGAAAGCATCAATCGCAACTAAGGGTAGCGTATGTGGGAAAGGAAATTGCGGTTAAAAAAGTTCAGACACCTGTGTAAACTCCAGGAGCCACAGGTTAAGAGACTTGCCAGTTTTGGAGTAACAGCAACAGCCCTCGAACAGTGCAAAGCACTTCCCTGCACAGGACTCCAGCACTCTGCGAGTGCCCAGCCTCTCAGAAACACCATGAATACAACAATAATCATGTACAACATTTTATTACAAAACTGTTAAAAAAGTAATACAATGCAACAAAATACTACAAAATATAAGATCAGCTATTAAGCTACCTCCTTTGTTTTACTTAGCTATAAAGAAACACGTGGCTATCAGTCACTGAATTTCAACAAAACCATTAAATATGAAGAAACAGCAGAACATTCAACAACTTTTTTTTTCAAACCAAACTGTAGCAGCTCTTGGCTACTACTTACATTATAAATTGAAGTCTCCCTACAAAGAACCACATTACCTATACACAATTCTGTACAGATTTTTATACTGAAGCTAACCATGAGCTGCACTTGAGTTCACATTCTTAGCAAAATATTGGATTTTGAGCATAAATCTTTACACCAGGACATTCATTTATTCTTCATCCTCATCTTCTTCTTCCTCTTCCTCCTCTTCTTCCTCTTCTTCCTCCTCCTCCTCTGGTTCTGCTTTCTTCTTAGATCCTGCAGGCCTACCTGGGCCTTTTTTTCCTGCATCACTCTTGCTCTTGGCACGATATGCTGCAATATCCTGCAAGAGAAATGCTGTTAAGTTGCTAGCAATATAACTCTGAAGACAAATTTGTACTGCTTCAGTAATTCAATACTACTGTACTGTGCAGATCAAATACAGTGTGTGTAAAATGGAGGAATTTCAACCTTGGGACTTTCATGCTTAAACCTTTTGGCAAGAGCACACACAGTCCAGAGAGTTTTAAGAATTTTGTGACCACAGTGCTCTGGAGTATGACTGTGTATTTATGTTACCAAGCAGGTGACCTGTTTTCTGGTAGTAAAGCATCTTATTGGTAAAATCTCTAGGCATGCAAAAATCACATTCAGGTTCACTGTAAGAGTTCCAGATACCTGCCCCACCACGCTTCTCCATGTGTTCTAAAGCCTGACAAAGGCTGACATAGAATTATGTGCTACATATGGTTCAAGAACAAAACATAAGTCACACATTCACATTGAGCTCTACAACTTTAACCATTATTTTATTGTTTTTACTGTACCTTTTCATATTTCTCCTTTAGTTTTGCAGCCTTCTGTTCATATGGCTGTTTATCTTTGGCCGACTGTTCAGACCACATTTCACCTAATTTCTTTGCTGTATCTCCAATAGACAAGCCAGGATGATCATTTTTGATTTTTGGACGGTGTTCAGAACAGAAAAGGAAGAACGCAGATCTACATCGAGAGACAGTGATTAAAGTTAAGTATCAAACTATTAGAATTAATACTTTTTTCTGGTTGGGGGGAGGGGGTCATAGAAACACTCACGGGGGTCTTTTTGGAGCATTGGGGTCCTTTTTCTTTCCCTTCTTCTCGCCTTTGGGAGGAACATAATTTTTCATCTCCCTGTCATAACGAGCTTTGTCTCCTTTAGCCATTTCTTCAAACTTTCCTTTTTCCTTGCTCGACATTGTCTGTGGACACAGGGCAGGGAAAGGGGAAGAGTCTGGATGAGATAAAGCGGCTGCTGACCCACTAACGCCTAAGCAGCAGCTGCTACTAGGGATCTTTTCCCAGCAGCCCGCAGCAGGGGCGGGGGCCGGCCGGGCAAGGGCTCAGCACGGCTCGGCCTGGCCCCGCTCACCTTCCACCGTTCCGAGCACTTCCGCGAGAACTCGGCGAAGTTGACGGACGAGTCCGGGTGCTTCTTCTTGTGCTCCTCGCGGCAGGTCTGCACGAAGTAGGCGTACGAGGACATCTTGCCCCGCGGCTTGTTGGGGTCGCCTTTGCCCATGGCGAGGTCGGCGGCAGATCCCTGCTGGAGGCGGAGGGGCGATATGAGGCGAGGCCGCGCCCCGGGACGTTCCCGCCTCTCTCCCG
>VZRE01013564.1:58244-70785 GCA_013396775.1 Cephalopterus ornatus | reverse complement strand
CGGGACGGGGCGCGCTGGGCGGCGATTGGGGCACAGGGACGGTTTAAAAAACCGCGGGGGCCCCTCCCATTGGCCGGCGGGGGTTGTGCCCGCTCTGATTGGGCGGAGCGGGGAGACTGCGGCGTGGTTTAAAAATACAAAGGGAGTTGGGATGGCGGCCGCGCGGCCAGGGCATGGTGGTTGTGGGGGTGGTACGGGGCAGGGTCCCCCGGCGCTGCCTTCCTGCAGCCCGGGGTGCGATGAGGGCCGCCGTTCCTCTCTCCGGGCGGGGGCCTGGCGGGCAGCAGCCGCCGGCTTTAAAACAGGACTGAAACTTGTGTTTCGCCGCCCGAGCGAGACCCGTTCTTGAGCGCTGCCCTCTTCCCAAGCTGGCCCGCCCTGCCGCGGGGCAGGGGCAGGGGCTGGGGCGGTGCCGGGCTGCGCGGGTCACTCCGCGGGAGGAGCGCTGGCGGTGCGGGCCCGGCTTGCAGCGGTTTCCGGGCCCAGAGAGGGCCGGCTGCCCGCAGGGAGCGCCTGCCTTTCCCTCGCGGGGTGGCGGGGCTTGGGAGCGCTCGTGGCCGCCTGCGAGGGGAGGGTGTCCCCACTCACGCCGGACTCAAAGCCTCGGCGCTGGGAAGGGAAGGTGTCGACTCTCTCCAAGTCTTGTGCTCCCTGTAAGAAGTGCAAGCGGCAGCAGTGCAAAGCCTGGGATCCGACCTCGGTCAGCTGAGGTTTTAATGGAAACTACGCCTATGCTTTCGAGTGTACCGCCAGCACTGAATCTGGCCATTTCGGTTTGGGGATAAAACCGAAGTTTCCATACTGTTATTTACTTTATTGCGGTTTGCCCCAGTCTACGTGATACAGGTTTAGCTGGTGTTGTTTTTCTTCTGTTTGGTTATTTTCATCCAATTCTCTAGTTAACTTCAGTCTAGCTAAATATTCTTAGTAGTCTAAGTGGGTTTTAAGTCTTGTTGTTTCAGGTGTAGTTTATAGCACTGGTGAAAAGCTGGTTATAACTTTATTTACCGAAAATGCAATGCCTTCAGTAGAGCTTTAATCATCTTAACCTAGCTCAATGGGGGGAAAAAGACCAAACACACCAACAAACTTTAAAAGACAGCAGCAGCAGTCCCTAAGTTATGTGAGAGTATTGACTAGATACAGATGTGAGTGGTCAGTGGCTTAATCTCCAGAGTCTCCCCCATTCCAGATTTGCTCAGTATAACAAGCACTTTATCAGGTACAGTCCCTTAAGCTGGTTTTTTTTGGTTGGTTGGGGGTTTTTCTGTCCTTCTGATGAGGATGTGTTCATGAAGAACTGAGCACTAGCATGGTAGTAAACGCCTCTTTTATCCTGTTTCATTTTAAGCTTCGTGTACTTGGCCGAACTGCAGCCCTAAAAATCATAATGTAAACTGGAAAAAGTTAGTCCAAATCCTATAAAGAAAGGGAGATAAACTGACAGAGCAAAACAGAGATATGTATTCCCTCTGCAGATATCAAAGCCTTCAGTTATCCAAATTCTTGTATCAGTTAGCTTATGTGACTATTACTTTTGATAATGTTTAACATACAAACAAAACTTACCCTTCCTTACCTTCTAAAACAAACATTTTCATGGGGGATATTCCACTTTCCAATTCTGGTTCATTATTACTGCAAAACTGCCCACTGCTTCTCAGTAGCAGATTAATGTTCTCGATTCTACGGTACTGAACTCTGTGAATGCCTATTCACTTTGCAAGGAGTTGTTTTAATTTATGTGGCTTTAACTCACTCAAAATCAGTTTTACTTCTGAATCTTCATCAATGCAGTTGGAAGAACAATTAATTTTCTGCTAATTTTCAGGAAACAGTTTCTCAATACCAGTGCTTTAAAAACAGCAAGTCATGACGCCTGTGAGTTTGTCACTGAAAAGTTATCAGGATGGCTACAAGCACCAGAAATTATTTTTTTTAAGTTGAGAGGGGGAATACTTTGTCTCATTTTACCCTTCCAAATCCCCTCTGTCAGTTCTTGAAAGGAAAGGGGAGGAAAAAAAAAACTGTAGTAAGTTTTTTTAACATTTTCACTCTTAAACAGTAATATAGAAAGTTCATGGAAAAAAATTACTTTGGAACAGTCTTTGGAAATTACGGGATGTAATTGCAGTGAGGCTTCCTCTGTTGCATCTGTTTTTTTATCTGCTCTAAGAGTATGAAGAAAACGATGGTGAAAAAGAATAATTACAGCTATGGGAGAAAATGAGATCTGCCTTTCAAGTTATTTAATCAAATGTTTTAAGAAAGAAAATAGGTTCTTTAAATTCTCTTTTCTGAAAAAGAAAACCTTTGTACAAATAAATAGGTCCAGAGAGTGTTATGTCATACAACATAGAGCACATAAGAAACCAAACAGTTGTACTCTTTACCATCTGCCTGTTCTCCAACAAGGAAGGCAGTATTGAAAATTTTCCATGCTTGAACATGATCCTGGAAGCTTTCCCCAGTAATGCCGACGCTGAAAGCCCCGTGCAAGAATGCTGATATTAGAAACTTGTCATTCCCAAAGCTGTGCCTTCTTCCCAGCACCCTCACACATGGAAAAGTGTTTCTCTGTGCACCTGGTTCCACAATAAACTGTCACTGTTTTTTCATTGCGCCACGTTGTTTCTTTTCAGACAAAACCACAACTTCTGTCTCGAGAGATTGTCACTTACTCTTCTGAAGCAGTGATCTGTGCAGCATTGACTTTGGTCGGTCCGTGTGGTTAATTTATTAACCACATGTGGATGACAGTTGTGGGGAAGAAGCATAAGAAGCATAAACTCCAGGACTTGAAGTTTATTTCTGTGTGAATAAGTCAGCTCATGAAATGACTGTTAAATTTTATAGCTCCCTGGCTTTGAGCCCTTTTCAGTTTCTAATCTGCTCCACAATTACAATTTGGGGTGCTTCATTTTCAGCAAACTGCAAGTGAGGAGACAGTGGCTAGAAATACTAGATAGAAGGTAGTGAAAAGACCAGATAGGTGAGACCAGGTTACAGAGCAGAGAAGTGGATTTAAAAAAAAGTATGTCACGGACAACAAAAATATGTGATGGGAGTGATACTGCTTTACATCATGTGGTATCTCTTGGCTTCTATGGGCAGCTTCTACAACCTTTCTGGATAGTGGTGCCAGTGTGGACAAAGCAAGGGAAGAAAGTAACAAAGACCTTTTATTTGAATTAACATTTCCATCAGTGGATCCATTACAACAGATACTGTTCAGCTGAGAAAATTGCCAACTTTTGTTGCATGACCTTAAATCTTTCATTCTGGTGTAAGTGTATTTATGTGGTGATGCTATCAGTTTTAATTCAGTCAGTTGGATGAAGCAGCTCTACTGTCTCCCCAGAAGATCTATTAGCCAAATTCCTGTGTGGAATATGCCTTAATGCAGCTGTAATGGCAGTAAAATTCTGCTTTGGGAAGTTATCACTCTTCATTGATTACTAGTGAAAGGATCTCTTCTTATGGACCTGAAAAGTCAGTGTTTACTGGATGAATAATGGAAGTGAGTTACAGCTGTTCTCGATTTTAATCTAACCTAACTTCACTAATAAGAATACAAGATGTTGAAAGAAAGCAAGTTTAGCTTTAATCAGCAAATTTTTATTACAGAAGAAAGTTTAAAATTCAAGACACAAAAAAGCACATAAGTAGGTCACTGCTTTAAAATCCTGTTACTGTGAATTACGAAGTCTGCAGACAACGTTTTTGGCCTATTTCATGTAAGCATCTCACACTAGATATATGATGGGAGCTTTAGGATGAAAAGCAAAAATCAGAACTACCTAAGCTACTGCTTATCTAAATTCAACGCAAAACTTACTTTGCTGTAGTGTTCCAGTTACAAGTAGTTACTTTCTTTGTACTTTGATAAAAACACATAGAGCTGCTGCTGTCAAAAGGTTCACAAAACTGGTATTTCTGTCAATATCTTAAAAATTGCATTTAAGATAATATATTCCCTGTTTTTTCTGGTGTTGTATAACATGTAAATAAGATGTATGTTATAAAAATGAAATATATTTACCCTTTAAACATTAGAGTTTTATTATACAGGCTGCTGTAAAGCCTGCATAACCAGTTAAGCAGCTTGTAGGCAAACGCAGCTGTGTTAGTTATACCAGCCTGGTTAAGTCTGAAAGCTCAGGAGCTTGTTTTGACTTTGTGCTTTGTACCCAATACCTAAAACAAAAGCAGCCCGCATGAGACACTACCCAGGACAGCTGCAGAGCACAGGGTGAAACTGCAGTGGTCATATGATAGGAAATAAATACAACAGATCTCTTCTGGTACTAATGAAGATAATATTAGGAACAATGACAGTTCCTGGTCACAATAATTGTTAACTGACCTTTTTTGGTCTTATTCTGACAATAACTTTTCTTGCATTTGGTTTACAAGCTTTTAACTTTTTTTTTTAATCTTCTTACTTTTCTATTCCTAGACCTCGCTTTCACTCACTTTCTTATTTACATTCAAAGTAATACTCATGTAACATTTTCCCCTCAAGACATTAATAAACCTTCTTTACATTTTGCTATACTGCTAATCCCTTTTTACAGGCCTAAGAAGAAAGCGGCATTTTGCATTTGTTTATCTATTGGATAGTTTCACAAGCAGTTTAGAGGGGCTCTAAAATGTGGATAGCTCTAATTTACAGTAAGAAATTGATTTAAATAGGTAAAAAAGTTTCCATTCTTCTGTCCCCACCCCCCCAAACTCTTCCAGCCTTGGTAAACATCGGTACTTTACCTGAAACATATGCCCAACTTACTCTTAAGAAATAAAATTTAATCGCCAATGGAAATGTTGTGTCATTTGGGAATTGGAGAACATAGTTCAAGGATTTTTGGTTTTTCTCCTTATAAACAGTGAGACAAAGGGTTGGACTGTGTCTACCTGACACACGAGTTTTGACATCCAGCGAGCAGATCCAAAGAGGCTGTAGTCACAATCCAGCTTCTGAATAGTCATGTGTGATGCTAGCTGCTTGCTGTTGCCAATATGAAGTACCTGTCAACCCATGGTGACTTAAAAATATTGATATATTTCCACAGAATGTTTTGTTTGTGCTTTTGTCCAGTTTGAGGGATTGTTCCCTTCTGTGGTCATGAGGACTAGAAACTTAAAATCAGGCTGAACCTGACAACAGCAGCTGTTTCCTATGTCACTGCAGCTCTAGAGTCTCTTAGAAATAATAGTGTGAGTTGACAAGGCTGCATGTCACAGGCTGCAAAAGGAAGGAGGAATTGTGCCCTCCTGTCTCCCAGAGCCAGCAGAGAAAAGCAGGTTTGGCTGGTAACAAGTTTTGGCTGGTTTGTTCCTCGTAAGCAGTGTGATGTTCATCAATACATTGGTCTTGCATCCAGGTAGTAGAAAAACTTAAAATTAATTTCAAATGAGAATTTAAGTTTAACTGAAATGGGTCTTAAGTTTTGGTGGTGTGGAGTGCATCCCATGCTGTTGCTAATGTAGACATTGGCTTGGTAGAATAATTTATTCTGTTACTTCTGGCAAGTAGTGCTGTCAAATGTATCATAGAAATGACCATAGGACACATAGGTAATCTAAGACTAGAAAGAAAATGCTCATGAAATTTTGAAATTGTTGATTGAATCATAACTCTTATTTTTAGTCATGGATCCCATGAGATTTTCCAACAATTGATGATATAAATGTATAGTTTCTTTAGAACATCCTATTGCATACCCTACTCTATACTGCTAAAATATTTTACAGTAACAGGGAAGGTTGTTTCAGAGCGTATTATCCTACTAGGAAATGTGTCTGTCTATAATACCAGTCAAAAGCTAATATTTCTACCCCACAGCCCCAACTCCTGTGGAAAAAAGAAATCTTAAAGAAGTTTGATAATAAGCCCTTGGGGCTATGGTCAATCATTGTTTAGTGTGACCATAGATGAAGTTAGGTAGTTCTCCCGAAATACTGGAAGGGATAAGGGCCTACTCCAAATTAAAAAGAATCTGCATTTTAAGAAATAAAAAAGGAAATCTCGAGTTGTTCCATGTCAAAGATAGGTTTGATTATTCAAAGCCACTGAGAAATTCAACTGCAGCCCAAAACATGTCTTTTCCAATTTTTAAAAGTTGGAAACAAAGTAGAATCCATAGACCTGTAAGCTCTCAACTCCAGTTCATAGGCTTGATTGTGTTGCATGATTTTTATGTTGCTACATTTTATACTGATAAATAGCATTTATATTATGTTAAATTATTGTAATATGTACAAATATTAAAAGCATAGAGCCCTCATTCTCAACAGACTTTCACAATAGAAAGACAGATAATCACACAAAAAAAGAGGTAAAAGTTAAGAGGTAAAATATATGTATTATTTAGACCCTGAGATTAGCTCAGTTGGTCAGAGCATGGTGCTAATAAGACCAAGTTGTGGATTTGATCCCTGTATGGGCCATTCACTTAAGAGTTGAACTCGATGACCTTTGTGGGTCCCTTCCAACTCAGAATATTCTGTGATTCTATGATTTTCCTAATTCTGATATTATTTACAAGATGATGTAAAACCCTGCTCCAGCGATCACTTCTGGAGAGAAGTAAAGATCTTTTTAGTGCCTGTGGATAGCTGTAATAGCAAAGTTGGGTCTCATTTGTGGTGTTTATAAAGTTAATAAATATTGGATTTTAAAACCCCAAACAAACAACAACTTCTAAAACCATATCTGTTTAAAACCCATAATGTTGAAACTGGAGGGTCAAGGTCTCTTTCTGTGTTCTGTAGTTTAGGATATGTCCTTCACCAGATTCAGACACATGTTTGCAACTGTAAAGGCTAGAGGCTTTATCAGTACGAAGGCTGAGACTCTAACATTATCTCTCAAGTAAGGAAGTTGAGGTTTGAGACCATTAAAGTTGAATGGCAATATCTAATGAAGAAGCAATGCTTTTGATCATCTGCTATGTATTGAATGTGAATGACAGCAGTAGGGATTATTCAAACATAGGAACATTCTCTACATTGTGTCTAGTGGCCATTTTTTTGAGAAAAACTTTGCAAAACAGTATATCTGATCCTTGTTCCATAATATTTCTTAGGTAAGGGTTTATTATCAAGTAACATCAGCAAAACCCAGCTAGCTACATTTCAGAACTACTATTATACTTGAGTTTGTTGGAGTACAAGCCCATCTATATCTTTTACCCAGAATGAGCTCTGCAGGAAGTCAGGAAAGCATTTAGACCCCCAAACCCACATATAATTTTACTCATTTTATTTTTATAAAAATGTGTGCATTAGTATCAGACTCTATTTTGTTTTTACTGATGGAATCCAAGAATTTAACTGATGCTCAAGTGGAGAAAGTGATCACCCGCTCCCAAGGGACACTTAAAACCCACTGTTCAACAAGAACAAGTTCAACAAGAGCTAAGTCAGACCTAGAGATGGTTGTAACTGTACTGCAAAGACAAGGGCACTGGAACAGGCTTCAGGGCTACAGAATTTTCCTGTTTTCCTTTCTTTAAGATGAATCCATATCGGAAGAGGACATGATGGTGTAACAGAGCCATCTGTTTCCAGGACCCTCTGACAAAACTGTGAAGATGGTGTAGTATGCGTTATACAAAGCAAGAAGCAGGTGATTAAAGCCAGTATCAAATCTGAATTTCTGTAAGAAGAAAACAGTGGTTCACAAAACGTAAGACTGTAGCACAGACTATACAGTGCTTTTAATAGAGATCATTAGAGACCAGCAAAATTTACTGAAAAGATATGACAGTTTCTCTTGCAGCAAAAAAAGAGCAAGCTTTTTATTTAATTTCAAGGGATTAAAAAATAACACTTAAGCAATATACTACATCAGTTTATTACTCGTAGTTAAATTTTGATTGAATTACACAAAACCTCAGAGGGTGATGCTTTTTCACTATACGTTCCACATAGCTGCACTACATTTCAGAAAAGCACCAATGATGATTTATTTGGGTCTCTTCCTAACTGCAGTCTCAGATAATGTGAAACAAAATGGTAATCAAAGCAACCTGGATGAACAAGTGATCAATGACTCTGAAAAACAAGCAGACAGAGGTGCACTTTTAACTTGGCCAATTGGAGCTTTTGAGGAGGAGGAACTGAGAGGTACCTCAGTGCAAAGCTGGAGGTTGGCTTCTCTGCTTCTGTGCCATGGTTGTGTTTGAGCTCTCTCCCCTATCTCATACTTCATTGTTTAAGTCCACCAACAAAAATTTGTCACGTACATTCAACAAAGAACATCTAAGTTTCTGTATTTTTGCATGTCAGAGCAAAGTCTTCTACCAGAAGATCCTTTGATGCCTCCTGTAACTAACAGCTTATTGCAAAAGTGAATTGGCACAAACCGTTAAGGGAAATGTATTACAAAACTTTAAAGCTTTTACAGTACACACGTTTATCAGTTTTAATCCTGTAACACCTAGATTATTCTTAAAATACAATGTGCAGTTTTGGACTTTGTTTACTGTTTTAAATCTTTTAATAAAAGCCTATGTTGTATAAACTCTTTCATACATCTTTATTTTCCATTGTACAAGGTAGAATGCTTAAAAAAGACTGGCTTCAGGTGGATTCAGACCTGGAAATAATTTTGGCGAAAGGTATGATTTTTTTTTCTCTTATCACATTACTTGAATCATATACAATAAGCTCTGTATTACAGATTAAATTTTGTTATACAATTAATTATCTGAAGTTATATTTTAACTATCCTAGTCTAAAACATGTAAAGAAATAAAAAAATACAGTCTGTAGACAAGTTCCAATATTCCTGTGCTTTGGGCTCTATGCTTTTAACAAATTTGGACAATAAATTGGAAGCAGAGCAACAGGCAGTAGCATGGTTAGTTGGTGCTGAAGTGGGAAAGGAAGATCAGATATGAAAAAAATCAGGAAAAAAAAAAAAGGAAAAATAAAAAGAATAGGACTTGTTCCTGATAAGGAAGGAAAGATTTGGTCACTGTTCTTTATCACCGCTCATGAATATCTATTGAGTAGGTTGCTCTTTTGTCAAGACCACCAGGGCATGTGGTGGAATTTGCAGAATTTTTCAGGTGTTTAAAGGAATCTATTTTCACTAAAATAGTTACAATGCATAACAAAGAAAATGTATATTTGCTGAGAAAAATGTGTATCAATAGTTTCCTTATTATTCCATTTGTTAACAGGATAATTTCAGGTGCTGCATGCAAGTGCACTAGTGTACCCTTCGGCTTCAGCTGAATAGTACCTGTTGGGGAAGGGAAGAGTCATCTCCAGTTGAGCATTATCAGGTGAATATGTATACACAGTTACAAGCCACATTTCCCTTCCAGGATTAATTACTAATAATACGTTTGCAGTGTGCTTGCAATATATCTAAGGCGGTGCATCTGATTATCATTCTTCTCTCTCAAATTACAAAACACATCAATCAAAAGCTAACAGGAGCTGGGACATATGGCATCTCAGAGAGCCACAAGCTGCTCGGCTCCCACCTGTGCCTGGCCTGTCTCGGTGCCAGGAGGGGCCACCAAGTCCCACTGACTTCAGAGCCTGGGAGCTGTGAATTCAGGCAGACTTTTCAAGATGCTGTAGCTCCTGTTCCTTCTGCATGCCACTTACAAGTCATCCATGCTGTGTGCTTGGCACCCACAAGGGATATAGATTACTGCTGCCTTTTGTACTATTTAACTCCACTGTAAGTGCTAGTGATGTCTCATGTACAAAGTTGTTGTTTTGGAGCTGCTGTTTCCCTTGAACTGATTTGGTTTTGAAGTTTAATCAGTATATTCTTGCAATGCTGAATGTTTTTATGTTTATTTAAATATCTCGCCATATATGCTTTATTTATATCTGAATACTTATGCTGGCCAATACTAGAGCTTATGTTATAAAATAATTTTAGACAACATACTCTATGATGAATTTTCTTTTGATTTTGTAGGGCCCAAGCTTTGTGAAAGTTTGTAGATCCAGCCTTTAGTAAGCTTCATACTGTCTGATAAGCCCATCTAGCTGCATCTCTTTGTATTTTTTGATCCCACATATGAGGCAAAATTAAAAGTGACATGATTTCTTTGTTACTGTAAGCAGGCGTTCATACCAAACGAGGTGGTCATCCCTTTGCACCAGTCACATGGTCCTGCCCTGCTACTGGACCTTCCTGTGTGCTGGAACATCATGCAACTGAGTGGTAAAGCAGATCAGGATTAAACCTAAATGATTTTTTTCTTGTTGCTGGCCTAGTTGTAACCCAATACAGTTTGCAGTGCAGCCATAGAAATGTTTTTATGTGCACAAAGAATCACAGGGCACAGGTGTGAAAACGAGCAGCTTAAGCAGAAGCAGAACAATCTTTCTTAGCCCCACGACTATCTTATCATGATCTAATCATGAAACTATGATACTCTAAATTACACTTATAAATCAGCATCTTGGCAAGCATGGCTAGGTAACATAATCAGGCTTTTAACTGTTCCCAAACTACAAAAAAGATCAGAAACATTTAAAATGCACAAGTGATCCTTCCATCATACCAAATCACAGCAGCAGACCCAGACTGACATATTTTATACTCACAGTAAGGTCAAATCCATCTGGAAAAAAAAAAAAAGTCTGAGAGTCTATAAATTGCTATTCATGACCCAGATGTCCACTGAAGAATTCCTGGAACTCACCCTTGTCCCACTTTTCCCTCATGCTTCTTATGTTCTTCTTTAAGGCCTACTATGATTGTTATTGTTTTTTGAGGTTTGGTGTTTTTTAGTTTTTGGTTTGTTTTTTTTCTTATTTTAACATGGTTACATTTTTTTGAAAGTTTGAAATCACACGAAACTCAAAAAGTGAGTTAAACCTTTGCTTCCTAAGATTGCACAGCGCCAGAGTGTGGAATTAAACTTAGGCATTACACAGTCTTCAGCTTGTCTGATAACAACGCAGGGTTTAGTATGTTTTCCAACTCTTCTCCTATTCCCATCCCTAATCACTAAAACGTGCCTTTTGGGTAACTGCTGTCTGTGACTTTATGCTCAGTTTAGCTTCGGTTGCTGTATCTTTCATTCAATTGCGACAGTGGGGAGCGTGAAGTGAGACCTACCCTTATTCTCTAATACCCAGGTTATGCAATCAGATTAAGGAGCCATCTGCAGCACTAACTGAAACTGCTCTATAATCGTGTTCCTGGCTCATGCAGAACTTTGGCTTATGCAGGATCTGTGTCTCCTCAAATTATTCACCGGCCTCTCTGCTACTCCTCTCCTACTTCAAGCTGGAAACGCACGGCAAGTGATATGGTCAAATATTTCAGTGATTAAATCATTGTGCATTGAGTATGCTCAGCTCAGATGCCATTTTCGAGATTTAAAGGAATATTTGTGGTAGTTCAAAAGGAAAGCAAAACCTCTCCCTTCATTGCATGTCATTTGAACGTGCTTGAAGAAAGATAGTAGGTCAGAGCTTGCTGCTTCTGCCGCTCTGCTGTCGACAGCTGAATTGTTAAATGGTTTAATGCCAACGCACCTCTTACGTGGCTTTGTAAAGTCTCAAAACTAAAAATATCTGCTTTTATCAGGTATTTCACAGTGTCTGTTTTAGCTAGTCGTGTGCACAGCAAGGTCTTGGTTCATCACTAGCAAAAATAATTCTGCATTCTCAGTCTTTTCTGTCGTTAAGTCACCTTTATTAACAAAAAGTCCTTTTGAATGATGAAAATTGGAAACTCGCACTGCAGGTTGTCTTTGTCTTCAGAGATCTTTACTACAGGAACGCAGGACGACCCCTAACTACCTGTGTTCTAAAAGTACTTCTAACAAAGGACGCGGCTTCGTTTGTTTTCGGCCGAGACACACGGCCGGCGATTGCACTTCGGCACCCTCCCTGAAGGGAGCTCCCTCCCCGCAGGCAGAGGTGCAGGAGCGTCCGGATAGAGCCTGCCCGCCTTCCCTGCGGCCGGCGGGCCCCGCTCCCGAACCATGGCCAGCAGTGAGAGCGGGAAAGATAAGAGGCAGTGAGGCAGAGAGGGAAAAGGCCGAGAAGGCAGGCAGGAGACAGAAGATCCGGAATCAGCAGCCTGAGCAGTGCCTGCTTCGGCTAAAACCTTAGAGCGAGAACAAGTGAAAAAAGGCGGAGCTGCTGCGAGGGTGGGAGGAGGCGGCGAGGGCGCCCGGTTCCGCGTGGGCTGGAGGGCGGACGGGAGCTGGGCTCCGACCCGTGACACCCTCCGGGGCCGCACTTCCAAATCCCACGGCCGCGCCGCCGGGGAGGAGCGCGAAGGGGGAAAAGAGAGGCTGGCGCGCGAGGCCTTTTAAAGCCGGGCTGAGCCGCTGCCGCCGCTCTCGCGCGGCGNCCGCCCGCCGCTCTGCCGCGGCGGGCCCTGCCTCCAGACGGGAGGGAGCGGAGCGCGAGGCGGCAAAGAGAAGGGGCTGCCCGCGCCACCTACGCTGGACGGCCCTGCCTGCCCGGGCGCCTCCGCAGCACAGCCCATCCGCCGATCCCTCCGATCCCCCCAGCCGCGCTCCCGCCGTCGCGCGGCACCTCG
>VZRE01013564.1:0-57139 GCA_013396775.1 Cephalopterus ornatus | reverse complement strand
CCAGGGCCGCAGGGCTGGCTGCTCCGCCTCGTGTTGCAGCGCCGCACGTCTCTCTCCCCGCGCCGCTCTGTTCTCGCTCGGCAGCCATCAGGCGCCGTGCAGCGCGGCTCGGCACGGCTGGGCAGGGCGGGCGGACCCCCGGGCGCGGGGGGCGGCCGCCTCTCAGCGCGGTGGGACGCCCGGGCGGCTCGGACTGTGTCCGACCTGGCCCAGTGCCGCGGGAGAGCAAAGCGGGGCCCCAGTGCCCGGCTGCCGCGGGAGCGCCCAGCGCCCCGGCCGAGGCTGCGTGTGCCCCGAGGGACCCCGGCCCGGCGGCACATCGCGCTGCAGGCCGGCACACTAAAGCTCCCCGGGCTCTCATTGCCCTTAAAGCACGCGGGCCTGGAATGCAGGGCTGGTACGCGCCGAGATCTCCCGCAGCGTGCAGATCCCTACAAAGAGAAAGTTGTATGAAAAGAAAGAAAGTAAAAATAAGTGTGTTGCGTGACCACGCCGGGTAGCGGAAGTAAAACAAGGAGCGAAGGATATAGACGTGGAAATGAGAGCCGTGTTTCTCCCCTCCAGAGAACAACTGGAAGCTTGTTTTTTGTTTGCGTGCTGCCCGGCCCCCGCGCTGCGATGAGCGAGCGGAAGGAGGGCTGCGCTCGCGTGTCTCCACAGCCTGGCACTGCTGAATCGGCCGAGGGCAATGTTTCGGCGTGCTCTGGGCCCAGGCGGTGGCAGCGATCTGTAGCACAGCATGCTCTCTGTTTAGAAGAAGGCAGTAGAAAAGCTTCCTTAACCCGGTTATCGCGGCTTTGATTACTGAGGGGTTGTCTCTCTACGCGGGTTTGTATTTTAAGTCTGGGAGATACACTGCATGGATTTAATTGAAAGACGCCGTTTTACTCTTGTAGGCGAGGCATCTGTATATTTGTGACTTCCACAAAAATCTAATTCAGAGTGTGAGAAATAGAAGAAAGAGGAAAGGCAGCGATGATGATGGCGACTCACCAGTGCAAGACGTCGACACTCCAGAGGTAGCTAAATAGTTATGTTTGTTCGGGTTTTTTTCCTAATTGCTATGTTAAGCTTGTTTTTGATGACTGCCGAGTCTGCACCGATACTGCTTCCTCACTTTTACAGCTTTTCTTATTCTGGGGCATGTGGGAAAGGGAAGATTCTTGATGCACACTGTTCTTAATATAACAAAATTTATCTGAATTTTATGCCATATTTTCTGGTTAAACTATGCAGAGTAGAATGAACAACAGTCTATTTTTAAGTGATGGTTCTCTCAGAAATCTGCTGTTTTCAGCCTTTTCTTTCTTAGTGCTTCCTCTCCAGAGTGGTGCTTTGCCACGTACCAGCAAACTGTCTTCTGCAGGAGTTGACAGCTTGAAGGGAATTGCACCCAGGACTTGGGATATAAATGCTTCTCTGCCCTGTCCTTCCAGTCCTTTCTTCAGTGCTAAATGCGTTGCAGATGGCTCTTGGCATTTACTCCATTGCCTTCTTCACGTTAAACGCTGAAAGTTTAACGATGGTGGCTCTTTGTTTCTACATCACTGGTGTGGGGGAACAGCCATTTGGAGAGCTATGCTAGGAAGGAGTGAAGAAATACAGTGTTTTTTCAACCTGTTTTTTCCACTGCAGATCAGTGAAACCTCACACATTTACGTAGTGGAGGGTTTTGGCACCTCCAAAACCACTCTTTTTCCTCCATGTGCTCTGGGTTATTTCTACTACAGCATGGCTTAGCAGGTACTCCTCAGTGTATTAATTTTGATCAGGGGCTGTCATGCCTTCCTGGTCCCTTCTGAGAGAGATTGTTTAAGCATTCTTCAGAAACTGCTCTGTAAGTGTTAATTTAATGGCATCCTTATGGTCAGCATCTGCAGATAGGAGCAACATAAGTGAGGAAACTTTGTGCAGGAATCTGTGCTTAAAGGCACGTGTCTCCAGTCTGAAGGTTCTGGCTAAGAGGATTTTATGGGATTGAGAGCAGTTTGATGTTGCGCTGTGTTGTTTGTCTGTTAAATATCTGGAACTGCTTCTTGGAAATTCTGTCTAAAGCTAGTGCTCTGTGTGACTTCAGGTAGCTCTCTGACACTGCTCTTCTGCAAGCCTGTTTTGTTTTCATATGCCAGAATTATAAAACATGACACAACATATGAATATCTCCAGAATAAGAAAATGAGCTTTTTTTCTTAACAGAACTACTGCAGGGAAGAAAACTGTCTGGGAACTATTTTTGAGGAGTTTCAGCTGGCTGTTTGGACAAGGGCAGTATGTTCATTCCATGCAATTACTGTATGTCTTAGATGCCTGTTGGCTGTTGACCACCTTTATTTTTAATTATTATCCAGTTTAGTAAGGAAAAAAAGTATCATTCTTCTGAAGACTTGAAGGCCCTCCTCTTTCCTTCTCTGGTTAGAAGTGATTCCTACAGAAGGGGAAGAGACTTCTGCGGTACTGGTAGCTTCTGGGACCTGCTGAAAAGCTGCTGCTACTCCTCTGCATGATGCTCTGGGGGTGGATTCTCCACTGTGACTTGGGAAGTGGAATTTAATGCCACAAACTTTAGAACACTAAAGGATTCCCATCCTTTACCATGCAAGGTGGCCTCACTTCAAATCTGGCCAGGTTGCCAAGTATGCAGTAGCACTGCTGTTTTAAGTATTCTATAGTGAGTTAATGTTAAAAGCATTTAAAGCAAAAGTGAATGCTATCATCAGTCTTTAAAGTAGTGAGTTTGGAGAATACATTTAGTAAAATTTCTCATTCAGCCTGCTTTCTCAGCTTGCTTTCCCATTCAATCATTGGATTAAGCTCTTATGTTATCTAAGAGAAGGGGGGGGGTAAGCTGTTGCTGGGAGAAGTGACTGTTGATCAGAGGTCAGGGGATTCAAAACTGACGGAGTACTGGATTAAAGCAGTGTATTTGTATCCCTAAGAGGACCTTGTGCAATTCTCTCAACTGTTGACTCACACTGAAATAGTTTTGGACGTTTATGCCCTTGCACATAAGTCCTGTATTGTGCTTATGTAGCAGGGATACATTTGGAGACCAAGAGCAGCTGTTTTCTTTTCTCACCTCAAGCCAAGAAAACTTTGTTTTGCAGACTTTTTCCTGATTCTAATATGTCCTCTTTCATGGTGCAGATATGCTGTGTCTTGCAAGTAACTTATTTAAGATTTAATGACTGAAATCACATTATTGGGACTTCCTTTGAGTCAGCATCTTCATAGATATTACATGAAAGTTGTAACTGGACTCTGTGATATCATGCTTGAACTGGGGAACAAACAAAAACTCACAACTGATTAAAGCACATTAATGAGTTCTAAATACTGTCCACAGCTAAAGGGAGGTAGAACCATGCTTGGTAACAGTAAAATGCTCTTGAAACTGAACCGAGCTATTTTCCTTTCTGCTGGAAGGTGCAGGGTGGAGTTTGTTTTTTGTCAAAATGACAGCTGCTGAGCTGACTGTTTACACTTGTGTATCTCTGAGATTCCAAAATGTTTTTGAGAGGCGAACTATTAATGACTGAATCTTTTTCAGTTACATTAGATTGTTTTTTCTCCCCTTCCCCGTCTTTTCTTCTAGGTTGATTTATATCAGTTACAAGTAAACACACTTCGAAGGTACAAAAGACACTTCAAGCTACAGACCAGACCAGGACTTAACAAAGCACAGCTTGTTGAAGTATGTATGACTGTTTTTCCATAATAAAAAATGCAACCTGCTATGGCATGTGGTTTTCTTTACAATTTGATCCTTGCATAAAGTGCCTATATAATCTGGATTTTAGGAGAACAAAAGGGAGCTGCTTATCTAGCTTCCTTCATTGGCTGCAGCCAAGTAAATAAGAAGTTCTTTCCAGAGGAGGAACTCTTAACTTCCAAAAGGAGCATTTGCTGCTTAAAAACACAGTGTTGAGTTGGAACAGGAAGATGATGTGCGCCCCTCTGAATATCATAGAATTGTTGATTTATTGTGTCTGTACATCAATTACAGCTTCACCCAAAATGCCATGCTGAAAAGAACTAGAAACTGAGAGGTGGCGATGAAGTTCTTGTAAGGTTCAGACTTTGCTTTAGAAAGCTAGTTATTGCAACCATAGGTGTTTCTGGGTATGTAAAGTATGGAAACCTGAAAAAACATGCTTCTGTTGATAATTAATTCTGTTAAAACCACTTGGGTCTGCTCTCAGAAAAATGGATTTCTGGGAAATTAGGGTTTTTCTTACAGCTTCAGCATTTTTAGAAATACTGGTGTGTGAGTACAGCTGTACATAAGCATCTTTGCTTCATATGAGTGCAGTTTTAAAGGAATTCTTTTGTGCTGCAGAGATGCAGTAACAGCATATTCATGTAAGTAAGTGGAAGAGCTGGTGATCTTCTCTTAACAGGGAAGCATAGCTAGTGTTTTTTCGCTTCTGTGCAGTGATACACTCAGTTGTGTTTAAGTGCAGGCACACTGTTCATCTCTCCCTCAATCTGTGTGGATTCAAAGCAAGGTTTTTAGCTCTATGGGTGATCTCAAGGCTGAGCTGTAAAAGAATAGTGCTACTGCCACTATGTGTAAAAATGCAATGTCAGTCTTTAGTTTTCTTAAAAGTAGGTTAAGGTGCAGTCAGCTCTTGAATTAGCAAGACTGTGAACTGAAAAAAGCACAAGCAGTTTTTGTTCTGCAAAGCTGTTTTTTCTAAGAGTCTGCTTTAGGTACATCTCATGTTGCAATCTCATGATTGCACTAGTTTATTCTTAGGCTGCATTGGTGTGCATGGGCAAAGCTCCTTCTGTCACGTGTGCGATTTGACTGACCTGCAGGTCTTTGTGAACCATAGCCACAGAACTTCCTTAGTATACAGTACATGTGATTCCTTGTAACCTGTCCTAACATACAATAGACACCAGCTGTTACTTAAAGTTCACTTCAAAGGACTCTCTCAAACTGCTTCTCTCTGGATGTTTTTGGGGGTAGAGTTGAGAAGGTGTCCTAACTTTTTTTTTTTAGTTAGGCTAGACACTTATTCTTATATCCTGTGGTAGTTAAATGAGTAGTCCCATGTTTCTCACTTTTTAATTACCAGCCTGGCAAAAAGCCAGAGAATGGACTCGGACTGGTATAATATTTTGTGTATTTTCTTTAAAGCTGATGTTCATTTTGATGAAGGGAAAGACATCTGAAATGACAGAACTGATTCAGGAACTGTTCACAGATTGTTATATTTTAGTCGTTACTGCATGGTGAATTTTCATTGATAGCTCTATTTTGAAGAGCTGAATGTTCAGTTATAATTCTCAAATATTCCTGTGTTAGACGTGTCTTTATGTGATTTGATGCAGACACAGACCACCCCCCAGGCTGAGTGGTGAGCAGTAGTCTCTCATTTCTGTGCTGTCACTGCTGATATTCTATAGTCATTACCTGCTTTATATTCAAGCTTTAACTAAACCGATTTTTGGGGGTTTTTTTCCTGGAAAGTTTCTGGACTTTTTACTTTGGAAATTAGGGTATAGGCTGCTATATTTAGTTCATAGTTCTCAATAAAATGGTCCCTGTTTATCTTTTTTATGACTATATTCCTTTTTTTCTTTGCAAGCTTCTTGATCAGCGTCTTGATTCCTAATGTAATAGATTTAAATCTGAATTGTCACTTTCTGTATGTAACCAGTATATAAGTGGTTATTTAATTTCCTTGCATTCTTCCTTTATAGATAATTGGCTGCCATTTTAGGACAATTCCAGTGAATGAAAAGGACACCTTAACATACTTCATCTACTTGGTGAAGAATGACAAGAACAAACCAGATCTAAAGATGGATAGTGGGGTTCATTAGGTGGAAAAGGTTGGGACTGAGACTCAGGCTGCAAATCAAAAGACTGACATTTTGTTGATATGCAGAAGCTTTCTTTGTAATTTTTTTCTCCTGAGAACAATTTTCTCTGTTTTACTTTTCATAACCTTGCTGATTAGTTTGAAAACCCATCTCTTATGAAACAAATTTCCTCAGCAAAAGTATTCTAAATAAATACCACAGGTATTGTTGCTCAAGTGGGTGTGTCTGTAACTTTAGTGAGTTGGACTTGATGATCCTGATGGGTTCCTTCCAGCTCAGCATATGCTATCATACTTGTACCTAATAGTTAAGCTTTGGATTATGTAATAATATTAAAATATTTTTCAATTAAAGTGTGCCAAGGATATATTTATGAATGTACTTAAAGTTCTCATGATGCAATGCCTTTAATTAAAAAAAATAAGCTGTAGCAGACCTGGCAGTAGGTTCTTTTTCGTAAGGTAAAAGGCTTTAAGTGACAGTCCCAGTAGTTAGCTGGGCAGAAATGGCTGAATAACACTTTCTTTTTCCCCTTTGGAAACAAGAATTGATGGAAGTTTTTCTGATTCGTTTATTCACTTTGTCCTTGCTGAGATACGTGCTTCCAAGCTCTGAAGCCTTCCTACTTCTATATTAAAATGGAAAAAAATGCTGCTGTCGAATTTCAAAGCTGTAACTACGGATGAAGAGACTGCTGCAACTTACTGTGCTGAGAAGTCCTTCAACTCAGTAAGAAATCCTTTAGCTGCTGACTTTTCCATTCATGTACATGGACTGCTGCTAAGAACTTAATTGGAGAATGAGAGTTAGAGTCTGTGCGGGGTCAATACAGTATCTTCTAATAGGCATACTGTTTCTTTTTCATTGCATGCATTAGCTCAGGCCTGTTTAAAAAGAATGAAAAACCCTCACAATAAAACCAAAACTTATGGTAACGTATGAGAAAAATATCCAGCAATACTTACGCTTTTAATTGTCTTAGTAAAGTCTGATGCTGAAGATGGTATTATGAATGACTTCTTGTATTATCCTTTTAACTATTGTGCCAGTCCCAATGTGGTGTATGGAATATGATTTCTTTCTGCTTTAAGCTGTGCACATGGGTTGAAGAAAAAGCTGAGGGAAAAGAGTTTTCATCTTAAAGCAGAGGAGGACGCAGCTTCAGCTTGTTCAGTAAGCATTAAATGGCAACTCCTAACCTTATCAGTTTATAAGCTTTTTCTTAATTTGGGAAAAATGAAAAAGCAGTGGCCATGGTCTAATCTGCTCAGTAATTATCTTGTGAGTTTTTTGAAAATTACTACTTTTCTGGCATCGCTGCAACTAAGATGCTTTACTTTGCTTTTTTTGACCTGTGATGCTTGCATAGAACTGAATGATGATAAACCCTACTCTCAAACTGGCTGTCTTCCCAGTATCTCTCAGTGGTGTGATTTTTTTCATTGCACTATTTTATGAATTTCCACAATATACGTCTGCAATGCTGGCCTAAGTTCAAGATGGTTAGTGATATCTAGCTAGTGACAGCTGAAATTGGTGTTCCTTTGAAGATAATATTTTAGTGCCTGTTTCACTACAGGGACTGTAAATTTATTTGCTAAATATCTTTTGCACAAATTCAGCTTCTTGTCTTCAAAGTGCAAGTTGCATAAACAGCCAGGGAACCCAGTCATGGACAGGACATCTGAATGATAAAGACTTTTTTTCTCTGAGTGCATGGTGGGCTTGAATGTTCTCACCTAGGCCTGGCAGGACCTGTAGAAGAAGCTGGAAGGGAAGGAGAGTGGGGAGAGGAACAAAACCAAGTTTCTATGGGACATCAGTGTTAAAGTAGTAACTTAAGTGACCCTGTCCTGCTGCACGTGTAAAGTGGCAGAATTTTGCTCCAGTGGATTATGGATTTTTTAGGAGTGGCAGAAGTAAGGTAACTGAAAGCCAGCAACTTTAGTACCCAAATTTGCATTTGCCCTAATTTTTTTTGCTACTGCTGCTTTGGAAAGCTGTGAATGCCAGGCATATGCAACATGATTCTTGTAGAAACTAGATGGCACAAACAACAGAAGTTACATGCCCTAGAAGCTTATAGAGGACTTTGCACGAGAGCAGTTACCATATGCTTTGTTAGCAGAGCTCTGACTTCGGGTATTTTCACTGTGTTGCCAGATTTATGGGGTTTATTTTAATCTTAATTGGGTAGGAATCCCAAATGACTCAGGAATAATTACACAAACAAAGCTTAAAAAGCCCGGTGACACAAACTGTTTAACAGGCAGTAGTGCAAAAATAGTACATACAGATTTACTTGAAACATTTATTATTGGCAATGTATAATCACCCCCCTAAGTATCCAACCCTTGTTTACTAATAGGAAGAAAAACAGTCATCCTGATACTTCATACCGGCATGTGAAGTAGCCTGGTAAACTGGTGGTAGCAGTTTGGTCTAATGTGTAAGATTATTAAGTGAATAGTGCACTTTTTGAGTGGAGATGACTAAATAGTTACTTCAGTACTGCATACCTTCCACATGACTGACTTGATACCTAAAGAGTCTTTCTGTTTAAGACAACAAGCGAGGTTTACTGCCTGTAAGTGTGGCTTCTTCAGGTGACTTTCCTTAAACTTACACAGTCACTGTTCAACACCTTCCAATACAGATTGCAGTATAAGCAAAAAACAGCCAAAAATTTATGTCTCTTTCTATTTATTGCCTAGATACTTCTTAAATATTAAGATGATTACCTCTAAGTCTTCTCTGTAGCTATTTCCTTACAGGACTAGCCTAAAAATAAAAAGCCAGCATTTTAACTTAATTCTGGGGTACTGTATTTCAAATAAGACTTGTTTAAAAAAAGTGTACTGTTCTAGTATTTTAAATGTTCAATGTTAAGATCAAGTAATTTGAGGTTTTACAGATCACATGGTTAAGGCATGTGACATGTCATTAAGACCTAAGTGTACTTTAATACTATTATTGTCAGTTTTGACTTTTTTTTTTTATTCCAGTGGAATATTTTCAAATACAAAAATACATGCCTTTTGTATGTGCATGTATTTTAAGATGCCTAAATAGAATGTGGGAGCCTGTCTGCAAAAGTACCAGGGACTGAGTAGCTTCAGCTTAAAAAAGCATTGAATGTGTGATGGCAATAATGCAGTAGGAAGCTGCACTGTGAGAGTCATGTTCCTAATGACATGAAGGCTTAGGCCTGAAGTTTCTTCATCCAGACTAGTTGAGAATATTGCGCTGAGAAAGAAGAGTTATACTTTTTGCTGGGGTATGGATATTAGTGTGCATTAAGAGCTTGTACAGTCTCTTAAACTGTTGGAAAATGAGGTCAGCTACCAAATTTGAAAGAACTTCTTATATGCCTGATATGCCATAAAGGTGTAGAAAGGAAATTTTTCTACAGTGTAAAATGAGGCACCGTTTTGTGGTTAGATGGTGATGGTTTTGTTTTTCCGCTTGAAAGCATTACTACACAATTGTAGAATGATGTCTGTTATCTTCACCTGCAGACTTGAATCACTGACTGTTGCAGGGGATCACAAAAGATATCTTTGGTCCAAAGAAAATATCCCTGAAAGACATGATCAGATATTTAAATAATTAGCTCACTGGTTTATCAGAGCTTTAACATGACATACATTTCCCATTGTGGATATTTTTTAGCATATGTTGTATGTGTGGGATTACTGTGTTTGTGGGAATGTCCTTCCAGCAATGCAAATGCAACTGCAGGTCTGAATGAAGATAGTGCCTTTCTACCTTTGCTGTCCTGGTTTAGAAGTGGTGACAAAACTTTCATTGAACTAACTAGGTTGCCAGAACTCCACCCTGGTATTTTAGCTTTGAAAAAATAAACTTACCAAATAGATTGTATTATCAAAATAAAGGATTTTGGCATGTGCACGCATAGTGGTTTAGTGCAGTTTGCCCCTGGAGTGGATACGCCAAGAAGGTCTTGTGTGGCTCAGGATGGTGGAAGGAATACTTTCTTAGGTATTTTTTAGGCTGCTCAAAGTTCAGAGGTTGAAGCTAGAAGACAGTGTGCTTCACAGTGAGGACACTATATCTGGTTTTAGAGAAAGTGAAAGATGGAAGAACTTATTTAAACCCTGCTCTCAGTTTGAATGCAAGATTTTTAGCTTTAGAAGTCTTTCCCACTTGGTTCAACTTATCACCCCTACAAGAGTTATTGGATTTTAGGGAGTGTTAAGAGGAGCAAATATAAAAAATAATTTTTACTTGCCTATATACCATCAGATTTTAATGCCCCTGAAGTATTAATAAGTTTTGAACTGTTGTTATTTCTAATCCAGATATACTGAAGAGAAGATGTTGCTGAAAAGCTGAATGAAATAATACCTCTTAATACATTTTATTACTTAAAACCAGTGTGGGCTGGTGGTGGGTTTTTAAAGTCAATTATGTTTTTTCTGTGTAGCAACAACAAAGCGCCCATGTTCAGTGAGAACTTCACTGTTAAGCTTTGTCAGCGGTGCCAGCAAACCACAGAAATGTAAGTGTTCTGGGGCTGAATCTTTTCCCTGCCTTTACAGGTATTTGTGAACCTCTGTTCCCCCATCTGATTTCATGCTGTTAACAGCTATCTTTACAGAATCATTTATTCAACTGACATATGTGCATACGCCTTAGAATATCAATACTGTTCTCTTCCATGGAACAGAAGTCAAATAGTTTCATTTGTGGCCTGAAAACATTTTCATTGCAGAATGCTGTGGGTGATGGTTTGATGTAGTTATAGTTGGTTTGGATCAAACAAAGGAGTTGAAAGTTGGGTGATTTAAATGCTGAAGTCCCCAATACTAAGGCAGGGAAGTTTACAAAATACGCTATGCAAGTCCTATGTGAGCCCCTGAAAACCAAAACCTGGGACACGGACAGCATATCAGATAATTGGCAATATCTTAATATTATTTCAAGCCATCTGAAGTGATTAATTTCTTTAAAATGGTAGCTTATTCCACCTGTGGAAACTGTAAAATGATGGAAATATAATGAGCAGTTGTAAAAAACTGTACAAGTTTACATGAAATTAATATGGTCTTACTTTGGGCAGCAGAGCAATTCATTCAAGTTGCAGTAACAGATCACCTCACAGCCCTTCCCTTCCCAAAAGTGATCTTGCAGACTGTCATCAATTTGTCGAAGGTTCTCCATGCCTTCGGGGATGTTGTGACAGTTGTGGTCTTTGAGGGCCCTCTTGTAACAAGAAGGGCGGTGGGAAGGCACCATGAGGGTACCCAGGAGGGTGCTCAGCAGGAGCAGCGCCGAAAACATCTTCATTTTTGCAGCTTCCCACAGCAGGGTGCTAAAGAGAAATGAGGTACGTGACACAGGTATTGCAGCTGAACAGACCTCTTTCCCCAGTTTGCTTCCTTACTTACATTTTTCTTTTCTTCCCTGTGAAGTTTTGGAGAATTGAGCATGAGTTCTGGAGAGTGTTTTCTCCTAGGAGGTAAATAATATTGCAGCAGAATTGATATTCATTACTTTCTGTACAACCTTGGAAATCCTTTCATCAGGAATTGAGGCTTCTGATGATGGCAATTTTGTTGTTTCTTTGGCCTCTCACCTTGAGAAAATTGCTTTGAGCTGGCTGCATTTTCTCAGTGGTATAAAGTGATTGTATCGATTGCTGCCAAACCAGGGGAAAATGTCTGGGTGTGTGTCCTTGCCTTCCTGGCCATTTTGCCTGTCAAGACAGGAGTCAGTCACGTAAAATTAATAGTATCCATCCCCATCAAAGTTGTGGAAAAACTGCTGCTTGAATCCTCTGTCATGGGCTGCTTGAGAAACTGAAGCATTATACAGCTGAGAAAGCTGAAGCTCTCTGCAGTGGTGCCAAGTGCTGCTGTCCTGGACTGCAGGTTAGGCTATGATACTGCATTACAGAGAACTTTCTTTTTTTATATTGGGTTTGTTGGCTTTTTGTCTTTTTTTTTTAGTACTGCAGACTGCTTAGTTGAGCCTTGCTACTGGAGGTCATTATGGCTTAATTGGCTTTTTAAAAGATGGGATAAATTATCCCTTGCAAAACTCTTGCTGGTGACTAGGATTTCCATTGTCTTGTTTAACACTTGCTCTGCTGTTCTTAGCTGCTTTGCACAGAGTTTGACCATGCCACAAAGCTTTGGATAAGATCCTTGAACTTGCATTCACTTTTAAATTAGCATTTTGCATGTTTCAACCTAGACTTTATTGTATTAGGAGAGAGACTGGGTGTTATACCTTTCCTCATGCTTGAACAAAAGGGATCTGATATCTTACTGAATTTAAATGGGAATTCTGCTCTGAAAACTAACCTAAAGCAATGACCAGCTCTGCCGAGCAGTCCCTGTGTGCTCGTTACTGTACTTGTGTTGGCCTTGAGGAAGACTTTGCCGTCCTTCATCCTGTTGGCACTTCAGAGTTGATCCCCCTGACATGCTGGGTGTTGTGGGCCAGCCTTAGTCTTTCTTGTGGGGCTGTGGATTAGAATGCTCTAGGCTAAGCCAAAAATAACAAGGCATAAGGCAATGTCTGATCAAAGACTATCAAAGGCCATGTTTAGATGCCAGAGCTATTATCTGGTTAAGTTAAAAAATGAAGTATGCCAGCTATAGAAGCCAATTAATAGAGTCCTATATGAGTTATTTTGTGAAAATCTTGAGATCATCCTTGAAAAACAAATAATAAACTTTTAAATATATACATTTTGTAGTAATTTTATTTATATAGTATTTTGTAGTAATTTTTCTTGGATAGTTATCTTGACATTGTAGCTGTCTTGCTTATCTTCTGTTTCTTCAGCCAATGAATAACATGCCAGGGACCTACTAGAAAAGCTGGGAATGTAGATTCATATTAGGGATGACACCTCAGTGCTCTTTGTTTTTGTTTTAATATTTAAATTTGGGGGTTTTTTAAACATTGGTATTTATATTTAGACTTGATTTTCTTGAACACTAGAAGCCAAATAAAATATTAAAAAGTGGCCTATATAATAAAGAACATGGCTGAAGTGAAAATAAGCTCTTGTGTGTTTTTTTGACTTCTATTGTAGAAGCAAAGTTCATGGAATAATTCCTTTTAGTTTCCATGAACTTGTATGGGAACTCTTGAGTAGAAGGTTCCTGTAAACTATCAGTAATGGAACCTTGGGGATCTCATGGTATCTTGCTCCTGTGTACTTTTTCAAATTATTATTATTTCTAATAATTCAGGTGATCTTTCCCTACCTGGAGTTCAGCTGGAACGCTCATTTGAATCTGTTGCCAGCTGTCTTATCTCCTCAAAATTTGTAGGAATTCACTCTGTCCTGAGAATGGGCAGATTCTTTACTGTCAAATTGCTGGATTCAAAAATCATGACTTACAGTTTAAGGTGATTCTGTAACTCAGTACTTGCCTTGAAATATAACTGAATATTGCTATAGTGCATCACCAAGAGTTGGTGCCAAAATCAGTATTAGCAAAGTCAACATGCAGGAGAGCAGTGCATAGACAGCTTCTCTGACAGTTCACCTATGCATCTTACCAGTGTTCACCACTGTTACTATTCAGAAAAAAATATTTATTATAATTTTGTTTCTGCTTAAATATTTTCTCTGGGGTTTTTTTGCAGATCATAACCTCATGGAAATTTTTAGTTGAAAGACCTATCCTCAAAATGCTGTTTCTTTCCTGAGAACGATCCCTATTTGCAGATGAAAGATTGCCAAGGACCTGAAATGTTTCATCAGCTCCCTGCACAGGATCAATGTAAACTCAGCAGACTTTCAGATGCAGCATCTCTGTCTGACAAACTGCTGCAACTTCTCTTCCCGAATACGGTTGCGCAGATGTTGCAGTGTCACTGATTGCCTACGTAAAGAACAGAGCTACTTGTATGTGCGTATTTATTTCAAAATGGGTGGCAAAGACCTTATCTGCTTTTGCATACCACAGAAGACAGTCTTTTCTCATAAAACAAGTCAGGAAAATGTGAACAAAACCAATCACTAAGGTGGCTCAAAGACTCATTGCTAGCAAGCATCATCTTATATTTCTTTATTTTATAAAACCCTCTGTAAAGACAGCAATGCCATTCATGCTAAGCCTTACAAGGTTGCTCTATCAAGATAGTGTAACTTGAAATTATAGCAGGAGTAAAACCATCTAAAAATACTGAAAATGAACTTGCATTTGCATAAGTTCTTTTCAGTTAATTATTTTGGTTATTTTGACATTGTGTAAGTAAAGTTTGAGACTGCATGCAGCTGGGAGTACAAGCGCTCTGAAATAGTTTTGGAGCTTTTGGTAAAGGAAAAGGGTTAGTTTGAGAATATGCATGGTGAGTCAGGAATCAGTTCTGTCCCCGCTTGTTCAGCTGAGAGTGTTTAAATTATCCTGCCAGGTAATTTAGCATCATCTAGTCTTTGGATCTGCTAGATGCAGAGGTAGTCAGAAAAGACCAAAGAGAGAAACCCAAGTTTCAGCCTCCATGTCTAAGAACAATAGAGTAATAGTTCATGAGAAGTGATTAAAAGTCCCGTGGTATCAGTAGGAGCTCAGGTGTCAGAAATAGGGAAAACAGAAATGGCACAAAATGTGTATTTTGGCACCTCTAGGGATCCTCCACGTTTGGAAAATATAAATATTTACAAGTTGATCTATCAACCATTAAATATACCCTTCTTATATCCTTAAGTAGGCTATATCTCTAGTTGCTTAATGTTAAAAACAAGAAATACATTAATTGGTACACTTTTGGTGTATGATCTTTTCCAGCCTGTCCAGTGGCATGTGCCAGGTTAACAAGTTGCACTTAAGAAGCAAGTATGTATTAAATTTGTTTCCCTTTAATGTGTTTGGAGTTCAAGAGCTAAAAATATTTATTGATAATAAAATGTATCTTATTGTTTTTGTCAAGTTTCCCTTTCAGAAACACCTGTAAAGGCTGAGCTAAGTATTTAATATTTAGGTATGTCAGTGTGTGATAGCTAGGTTTGTTAGTGCATTCCTAAGAAATCATTACACAAGAGCTGCATAACAGATAATATTGTGAAGAATTTTTTCCATTTAAAAAAAAAAAAATCCTTCAAATCTATTTTATTTGAACTGTTGGTGCACTGTAAGGACAGTGTCTGTTCCACTAAGGATGAATTCAGTGAATTACTGCTTTGTAATTATCATCAATACCATGATTCTTTCCAGAAACTGAGTTGTCATTAAACCCCATTTATTTTTCTTTAAGACAGCAATTCATTGTAAACACACTCCTCTCCATATTCACCAACTTTGCAATAATATTGAGCACTGGAAGGCAATATAGTTTAATACGTTTAATGACCTCAGATATTAATATGTAGCATCCAACTTTGTAAAAAAGCAAGATAGTAAAAGAATTATTTTGAGCTGGGTCGTAGCCATGTATCTGTCTTAAATAGCACCTCTTGCCTATGATATAGCAGCTTCTCCCAAATCATCTTCTATGTGTTTCCATATATGTTTCTAATTCTGTACGCTGTAACTAGCAGCAGCAGAACAAGTATACAAGGATAATTTCAGGAGCAAAACGTACCTTTTTCTTCTGCTTCACTCCCTTTCACTTTCTTGGCAGCTGTATCTTTTTAGATGTACCCCGAGAGAGCTAGAGCTAGCGGGGATGAGAAGAGAGAGGGAGGGCTCATACTGTACAAACAGCCCTTTGTTTGTCCTGACTTCTGCCTGTGACTGACGAGCTGTTCTCCGGCCAGGGGTCAGAGGAAGCTCCTGTAAGGGGTCAGAGGATGGGCTTCAAAGAGCCACCTTTTGCAATCACTGCCAGCCTCGTCCAGGGGCAAAAACACGAATGTGTTCCTTTTAGCACGAAACAATTAGTTCATCCAGGATCTGATGTAAAGGTGTCTTCTCATAGAGCAAAGCATAACATTGAGAATGGCAGAAGAGGAAATATCCTGTGGAATAACTGTGTCTTGCTTGTGGAGTGTGAGCAGGCTGGAGGGAGCGGGAAGGAGGAGACTTCTGGGGTTGCACAGCCTGAAGAAAGTGGTTTCTAGACAGATGCCTTATTTTGCATTTGGTGGAAAAGAGCAGACCTACCCAGCAAAGCTTTAATTCTTGACTTGGAGATCCTTTCGGTTTTTTGAAACTGACATAATAAAAAAAACCCCTTTCATTATTTTAACCTGACTTCTAGTAAAGCATACTCAGTGATGCCATGCATCAAGTTCTTTACTGAACAAGTGTTTAATCAAGAGGTAAAGCATTACATTGAACAGTATTTCAGAGGAAGTTATTTTAGACTAATACAGCTAATCAAATTATCTGGTACCATAAAAACACATAATGAGGTTCTTAAGTGGAATTGAATTATATTTTTGGAATGGAATTGATTGTATATTATTGAAAAAATAGTCTTGAGGATGAAGCGTGTGTCCTCATATTTTTGTTGCAATTTGACCCTCATTCTGTTATAGCCATCCTGGATCTATTTTGTGATGGAATAGAGAAGTATGATTGTTGAACAGTAGTTCTTACGTTCTCTTGTGTGCACTATTTTGATTTTGATGTTGTGTTGTAAGAGTCTGGTTTTCTCTATCTGTCAGGCTGTTTCCAGTACAGAGGTTTGTTAGGAGTATCTCTACCTCCTTTTTTGTGAGAAGTGCCTCTGCTCAGCTGGCTCAGTTTACAGTTTGATCTCTTGGTGCTTGTTCAGTTTGATTTATTGTATGCCAGAAGTGAGCTAGGACCTCTGTAAGAACTGCATATTCATCTTCTGCTGCCTCAGCAAAGAGAGGAGGCAAATGGCACAGATGTTTAGAAGCAAACCTTTTGAGACTGAGCCTACCTACTTCAGGTGGTCCCATACAGCAGGGTGGTCCCCCTCTCTGCTGGAGATGGGCAACTTGGAGGGCGGAGAGCAGGATGCATGGTTGCACCTCTGCCTCTAATTCAGGTTAGAAACGTCAGGAAGGACATTTTTTTGCCACTGCTGTTACCAGGCAGAGCAACTTAAAAGGGGAGGGAAGAGATAGCTGCAGGCAGCAGCTGTCAGAACAGGACAACCTTGCCTTTTCAGGGTGACAAAATGCCTGGTGCTGCCTCTGCTTTTCTACACAAATTCTTTTCTGGTGCAGAGCCTGGCCATGGCGGGCCATGCCTTAAATGAGATTATTGTAATGCCTCTGGGAGTACGCAGTGTTCCAGGGCAGCATTCTTCTGTGGGAGGAGGCTGAGAGCCTGGTGTGGATGTACAGGGACTTTCTATATATAAGCAGGGATAAAACTTGGGAGGAGGGAATGAGAGCATATTGTGCTGATACTCTGAGTGCCTTTTTAGTTAATTGCAAATAAACTTTGGTATTAATAATTTGAAGTTTTTATCAGAAGGTGTAATAAAAGTGCATTAGGATTATCTCTTTGCTGTCTATTTAACTTCTCTTGTCTTTTCTGGGGAGTATCTGTGTTTCCAGAACACATTTTGAGAGCCCTGTTTGGACAGCAGTCCGGTGAACTGGTAGTTTTGTATATAAAGTGAAGTGTGTGAGGCACAGTTTTCTCCTGGAAACGTCCTGCATTTTGAGAAAAGACAGTTCTAACAAAGTTGGTGTTTTGCTGGTGATTTGTTTTTTCTGCTCCCTCCATATTTCCATGTATGATGTTTTCAGTCACTGAAAACTTTCAGGAACAGGAGGAAATTTTCTCTGTTACCATGCTGTTTCAGAGTAGAGACTGAGAAGCAGACTGGGATTGGGAATTTCATCAGGGAAATACAACCCAAGAAAAGGTAAAAGAAGGCTGCTGTAGGAACAACTAACTCTTTTGGGTGTTAGAAGTGAGGGAATTTATAGGAAATGCATTGAAAGACAGGGGAGCCTGCAGTGGGAGAGAGCAGTAGTTCCAGATCCTACCTCCTTTCCCCTTTCTCCACTTTGCCCCTGACCCATTGCCATATCTCTTTCTATACTGATTCTGTCTCTCTCCTTGTCTCCAGCCCTGATAGCCTTTTCTTTATTTTCGGTTTCCTTCTGCCTTTCTGCTCCAGCACAGCGTCCCCAGTGGGCTCAGCAGCCAGTGTCTGGCACAGGCTGGCAGGGTGCCAGCTGTGACAGAGAGCTATTGAAAATTGCAGAGGCTTTTTTGTTCCCTGCCGTGGCATCTGGGAGCTGCAGGAGAACCATAAGAAAATCTTGCTTTTACACCTTCCTTCATCTGTGTCGAAACAGTAATCTGGAAGTGTGTTTGACTCCTTTTATTTAGAGACACTGTTTTAGATGTACATGTATGCCTGTTTCTGTCTGAAGAGGTATGGCAATATTATAGGTAAGATGTAAAGTAGAGCTGCTTTGGCTTTTTTTTTTTTCTTCCCCAGGCTGGAGCCAGCAAGAAGTGATGGCCCATGAGGAGGCAGCGGCAGATGGAGGCAGGAGGGGGTGTGACAAGGTAGCAGCAGCAATCCATAGGAGAAAAGTAGTTTTCAGAGAAGAATGGCCCCTGGTAGGGTGAGATGGAAGAAAGAAAAGGCAGCATTGAAATTCAGCTGCAAAAGCATGGCTGTCTCTGACATATAGCGTTACTCGAGACTAAATTTGTGTAACATGCCCTGAGAAAATGATCTCTTTCATCTTTTTTTTTTTAAAGTACTCAATGCGCTCTAAATGTGCTTTGCATTTTTTACATGGGTCACGCAGGTTTAGCTTTTTGCTGTAAACAAAAACCAGTTTGCATCTTGTTTGTATCCTGGATATCAACACTCAGTTCTTTGCGGGCTGACAGTGAGAAATACTGATGCATCTCCACTCACATTAAATCTTCTTAAAAGACACCACTTTACCTTTGAGTCAGATGGCTCATTAATATGTAGAGTGTACATAAGGAGATCTATAAGGAGCCTGATTTTGGCAGATGATGCAGTCTAAAACCTGTACTTGAAGATTATAAAGGAATGTAAGTATTGTAGGGATGCATAAAGACCTTGGAGAATTCATGCCAGTAGTAATGACACCATCAGCACAGCTAAGATATTAACTGCTGTCATCATTTGTCACAGGATCACAGTGGGTAGGTGCCTTGGACTCAGTCATCAGCACAATGGATTTTTAAGCAAAGATAAAAATCTTATGTGTTTGTTTTGCAAATATACGTAAGTGTGAAACAAATATGTTATACCCCTCATGTAATGTTTTTCATCGCTCAAAATTATGGCAGTCAGGAAAAGTATTTGAAAACAGGTTTTTGTGCTTTTCCTTTGTGTAATTTTAATTTTGTGTCCTTTGGTTGCTTGATGATTTATTTTTTTTTTTTAGAAAATATCTGTGCTGTTAAATACTCTACAATTGCCTTTGCAATTTTTGCATCTGATAACTTGCTTTATACCTTGTACTTGCATTAGCCTGGGGGATTAATCTCAGTTTTCTGGAACACTGTTATTTGTTCTGTACAGTAGTTCTTGTTCTTCCAGCATTTCTTCTGTTTCTTGCCTTTCTTGTTGGGCACTGCTTTATTTCCAGTGGCTGTTCTCTGTGGAGTCCCGGAGCCCCTCTGTTTCCTCTGATTTTCAGCCTCCTGGTTTTACTGTCAGTTTTCAAAACTTCTTCTGCAGGCTGCAATCTGTGCTTGGTTAAAATATGCGACCCAAAGTACTAGGCTAGTCAAAGGCATCTTTTAGTGTATTTCCTCAGATCAATGGTCTGTTGGCATGCTCAGGCTGTTGCTGTTTTTTTTCTATGAAGGCAGAGAAGATGCAGTATATTCAGAACCTGCTGATGTAATGAACAATCAATTCCAGACAGGCCAAATGAGTCGATGTTCTAAGTGTGTATGTATAAAGTTTGGTGTCTCAAGCTGGCAGATAAGTCTGAATGTATTATAAAAAAAATATTCTAAATTGAGAAAATGTTCCCAGCCATCAAAGGTATTACTTTTCCAATCCCTAAAAATCCATGCCTGTTCTGATTCTTTGATGATTGAGGATGTTACTGGATTTTGTTTGGGTCTGGTTTTCTACTGCTTTGCTAGGAATTAGCTATTGATATTTAAAGGCATCTGGCCTTGACAGTGTGGAGCATTCTGCAGCTGCTGAAGTTGGTTGGTGCCGGAAGTCTGATAGAAAACCAAGAGATACCTTTGCCTCTAACACCTATGCTAGTTTCTCTGCAGTTAAAGGAAACAAAAATGAAAATAAACCCCAAAACTTTAAAATTAATTATAAAGTTCAACTCAGTTTTCCAGAATCACCACCACCAAAACCATTATGGCTACTGCACTGACTTGAAGTCCTTGACCACAGCACTGCCTTTTGCCTGTCTCAGGGTAGCTGTGACCCCACACAAGGCTGCTTGCTGGGCGCTCAGCTCTGGAGTGCTGCAATGAAACTGTAAAGGCTTATCCAGCCTTCAGAATTTCACCCCTGCTGCTCATCCATGTGGACACCAGCAGTACAACCAGCAGAGACCTGAAAGGTATCAAGTGTGACTGAGGCAAAAGCATCTTTGCGAACAGGTTGACCAACATAGGGAGGAGACCTTTAAAAAGGAACAACAAGGGAGAGAGATGACAGCCCACAACTGAGTGAGTAAGTGGTGGCAATCTCAGGGAGCTCGCAAAAGAATCAGGAGCAGAGAGAGGAGACCATGCACTTAGTTGAAGGGCCTGGAGAAATAGACTGTCAGGAACACCAAGATGTTCAACAAAAGCAAAGGCAAAGTCCTGTACATGGGGAAGAGTGACCCCATGCATTACGATAGGCTGGGGACCGACTGGTTGGAATGCAGCTTTGGAGAGTAGGACCTAAGGGTCCGGGATGGCACTAAGTTGGACAAGCCAGCAGTGGACCCTTGCAGAAGAAAAGGCCAACAGTATCTTGACCTACATGAGGAGAGAGAGGTGATCATTCCCCTCTTCACTGGTGAGACACACCTGGAGTGCTGGGTCCAGGTCTGGGTGACCTAGTGTGAAAGGGATGTGGATGAACTGGAGTGGAACCAGTGAAGGGCCACAAAGGTGATTAAGGGACTGGAGCATCTCTTTTATGAAGAGTCTGGGAGAGCTGGAACTCTTCAGCTTGGAGTAAGGAAGCCAAGGCAAGATCTTGTATTTATCTATCTAAAAATACCTGGTGGGGGTTGAGTAAAGAAGATGGAGCCAGACTTTTCTCAGTGGTGCCCAGTGACAGGACAAGACGCAATGGATACCAGCTTGAACACAGGAGATTCCACTTCAAAATCTATAGAACTTTTTTGTTTGTGAGAAAGGTAAAACAGTGCCCACAAAGACTGTAGAGATCTCTACAGAGATATTAAAACCCCAGCTGAACACAGGCCAGGGCAACTGCTGTAGCTGACTCTGCTTGAGGAGAGTTGGACTACGTGGTCTCCAGAGGTGCCTTTCAAGGTCAACTACTGTGTGGTATCAGCCGCATGCTCAAATGGAAATCAGTTAGTAGTACAGCATAGGTTCCTGAACTCTAATCACCTGTACTGAGTGCACCATCTTGAGTGAGCTCATGTGATTGTGGTTTTACAAAGCAAATCTTTTATTTGCAGACTCCCTATGGGTCCCTATCATTCTTTGTCAGGTCATAGCCCAGATGCCCTGCAAGAACAGCAACCTCCTTGTGTTATGGCAGGTGACTGTATGCCACCGTTTGTTTCTGAACATTAAGTATGAGTAGACAATTTTCATTTCCCTAAGAGCCTCTGATAAGGGATTTTTGCCAAAAACTTTTTGGAAACTACAAATTCTGTGATAGAAGCTGAAGTACCTTTAGCACATACTAAAGGTACATCATAGTTCATCTCACAACATTGTTTTTCCACCTGCTTTACCTGAAAGAAGTCATTTTGGACATATAAAAGCTGAAAGGTCTTTTGCCTTTGAGTCTCATGAGAACCTTTTCATTTGTTGATAGATAATAATGAGGTAATTTTAGTTACTTATTGGAATTTTAGTTATTTAATGTAATGAATACAAAGGAATTTTACTGAAATAATTTTTAAATCCAGACTTTTATTGCAGACTCAACAAGTCAAAACATCAGCATCTGATGTGTACAAGATACAGATTGCAGGCATAACTGACATTGAGAAAGACCGGTGACTGTCAAGTCTAATACCATTCAAAAAAAGGTTTCAGCTGTGATTTGTAGTTTTGTTACCCAAAAGTCTAGGGAACAGAGACAAATAGCATGGTCTTATTTGTAACATGTCAGTGCAGCTCATTTTTAATCAGCTTTCACTACTAAAGAAGACTATTTAAAGACCTTTACTGTTGTAGTTTACTATCATCATAACTAAGAAAAATCCATGAAGGAATGTTATTTGTGGAAAAATGAAATTCAGCTAATCAGTCTTTATTGCTGAAGAGAAGCTGAGAAGGGATGATGATTATCCTCTCACTGGGGTGTACAACTTACACTGAATACTTTTCACATTGTTCTCCTGGGTCACTACAGTCAAGTGTATTACTTCTGATACTATTTCCTCGATATTTATAGACTGTAATTAAATCGGAAAACAAGTAATAAAATTGTACCTTAAAATGCCGTTTTTTGTGATCCTCAAGTCAATAAAGAGTATATTTTGGTTTTCATGAGGACCGGTTTAGGTAGCTCCTTCAGGAGTACTTAGGTGACTACTTCATTGTTGCATGTTTCTTGTTATTACTGTAAATAGTTTGCAGAACTTTAAATTTAATATGTCATCTTAGAGTAGATCTCTGTTTTTCAAGGTTGAAAAATAATATACATCTTTACACGGTATTTTTTATGCAATATATAATATATGTGTATATATAGGTCCTAGCTTCTTTTTAAGCAGTCTTCCTTGGTCACTGGTCCTTGGTGACTGAGAACTTAATCCAAAGCTTTGTTGAAAATACTTTCCAGACTGTCCCTGCCTCAATGGAGACTTAAAAGCTTCATGATCAGAGCATCTAAAACTGAATTTTTACTTTATAATCTTTGCACAGACCCTTGATTGTTTTATCAAGACCTGACAGTTTGAGTGTTAGGTAAATGTTATGCAACTCTTGAATATAGACCTAGTAGACTTCTACATGTTTTGACAGTAAGTAGCCCAAGAAAAAGGACAATTTTACATAAAGCAAAAGCAATGAAGCAGTTTACTGTTATCTTCAGCACCTTGGCACCTATTAAGCTTAAGATATATCCAACACATGGAAAATAAAAAAAAATAATTTGACCTGAGAATGCTGTGTATTTATGTAAATGTTTATATACAATTAATGTTTTCAATATATTGCCATATGCCTGTCACCACCAAACTAGGACTTACCACACAGAATCACAGTATTGGTAAGGTTGGAAGGGACCACAGTGGGTCAGCTGGTCCAACTTCCCTGCTCAAGCAGGGTCATCCTAGAGCACATTGCCTTTCTCCTTAAAAAATTTCATCACCTGATTTGCAAGACATCTCTATGGGAGTAAACCATAGAAACAGTTTCATCTGGGCTATTGTCTATGTATCATAGCATAAAAAAATGAATCACTCGTATGACATACATTTGCAGCAGAGTTCCTACTGGATGATTAATGTTTTGTGGGGTTTTTTGTTTATGGTTTCTATTTTAATAGCTCAGAAACTATTGCAGAGAAACCTTTCTGTCTGTTAGGGTGACAACCCAAGCGTGAGCATTCTTTGCATTTCTTGAGGCATGCTCGTTAGGGAGAGAGCTGGTTAACCAGTTCAAAAGGTTAACCAGTTCCCTGTTTCCTATGTATTTGTGTCAGGTTTTTTGTCCTGTAAAGGGACTGTCTCCCTAGGATTCATAGCTCAAGGAAAAATGATTATTTGACTTGTACTTACTTTTAACCCCCTCTTGCCAATGCTGTTCCTTATTGTTGAACTTGTATAATTCTTACTCACTGCTGCCAGATTGCTTTTGTCAGTACCAGCACATTAGCATATGCAATTCAGGGACCATTTTTATACCCTGAAATATAAGCTGTCTCAGCACAGTCACTAAAAGAGCTTGTACAGTTTGGCAAATCTGTCCTTGAAAATAACTGGCATGCAAAGCAGCAAATTGACTTCTAGGTGGTGAATATTCACCATTTATAATTTCATCATGAGGAGTTCATGCTCGAAAGATGTTTGCATTAAATATCATGGGTTTGCTTTCTCACCAACTGAATAAACATAGGAAGGCTTACTTAAATCCTAGTCCTCACTCTGCCAGTTCTTGAGGGCTTTTAGTTACCCAATAGGAATGTAATTCATTGTTAGTTGTATACTATAAAGCTGGATTTGCTGTAAAGCTTGAAGACTCTTGTGGTTTGAATACTCCTGCAGTGTTTACTGTAATGCCCTTTTCTTTGCTTGCCTTCTCTATGGTAGATCTTATGTTAATAACTTGGTAAGTTCTCCTGTTGGATAAGGATTGATTTCTGCTCTCGTGTTACTTGATGATGAGCCTAATCTAATGTGAAAAATAAACCTAAGCATAGCTGATTTGCTCCTTTTTCTTATCTTTATTTGCTATTTCATTTCTATCACTTCCTATCGTGTAAAGCTCAAACAACACCATCCCCAAAGCATTTAAAATGTAAAAGTAAGAATGCTGTTGACAGGACACCATAACAGCATACTAAAGGTAGATTCTGAAGTGAAATTAATCAGCCTTCTCATGACCACAGCTTATCCCTTGGTGGCCACACTTAATCACTAGGTAAGGTAACGATTTTTCTAAAAAAGTCACTTTGGTAGGCATCACACTTTCCTTTATTCTTTTGTTTTCCCATTTTATGCTTTGAACAGGTTACATGTCATTTATAGGTTGCTTTGGCACTGTCTGCTCAGTGGGTAGGATTTGTCTTAAATTTAAACCCTTGTTTCTGCTTGGGGTGGCTAATGGATGAGGAGGATAATACCAGCTCCCTGGAACGTCTGCCCTTGGTCTGTTATCACAATTAAAAGTATGCAAGACAGGTATGGGAGGGGGAGGTTGGAATGGTGAGGAACTTCCTTCCTTGATGGTTTTCCCTAAGAAATGAGATTTTTAACAAAAAAAAAGGGGTTGTGAAAAAAAGTGTAATGTTGTTGCCTTATGGATGGAGAAGGTGTTCCTGCACAGGATTAAAAGGTAGAGGAAGACCGCACAGTTCAGGAGAATATGAAATCTGTGGCTGTATCCATCATGTGAGATCTTACAAATTAAATATACCAGGGTTTTTCAGAGCTCTCATAGCACAGTACTTTTTGGACTCAAAAGCCTAAACTCTCTCACTTGAAAAGAAAGCAAAAATCTGTTCTTCCTTCGAGTTAGGAAGGGAAGCATACAGTAGTTCAGTGGTTAGTCAATTTTACCAATATTAGAAAGGTGATTCCTTTTTGTGCAAGTTCAGAGAGTGCTCTAAGCAGCTGGGTATAATTTGTGTAGGATAATTGGCAGCTTTTGTGTTTTGCATAGTTACTGTTCTGTTTATGGAAGAGAAAGAGGAGAGAATAACTTGTCTCCATTACAGGTAAGATGAGCTGTCAGTTGTGGATCAGACCTCCCAGTTCTAGATAGCCAAACTGGAGCCTGTCTTATTTCACCCAGGATGATCTCTGTGGTCACTGTGGATGAGCTATTGCATGAAACACAGCATTCCCCCTGCCACTGCTTGCATTTTTTTTAGCGGTCTGGAGGATGAGCATTGGGAGGAATGCTAGGCTTCAGATAAAGTGAGTTTTGGATCATAGCTTTTTAGATTAAAGTAATTAAGCCCTTTTGTACCTCTGGCCTGCTACTGCTTAAATGTACAGCTTACATTCAAACAATATAATGGTGGCAAAAAGAAGCACTGATCTTTTTTAAGTTTCTTTAGTTTCACCACTTGCTAGTTTAATGCATATGTTATTAAGCATCAGTCTCTCTTGAAAATTACTGGGGTTTGGTTACAAAGAAAAATGAGAAGTTAAATAAAATTCTGTAGAATGTAAAGTAATTTTTTAATTCTAGGAGGCAAGCATTGTATCATTGTCATAGGAGTTATAACTTTGAAAGTACCTAAGTTCACATAATATGCAAGAACCTGATCTTGTCATGATGTTCATGTGAGTAGTTCTCTGAGCAAAGTTCTTTATATGCTTTGCTTGAACTCTTGTTCAAGTTTTGTAGGAATATGCCCTTGATCTTTTATCAGAGAAATCTGATTCCCAGTTCTCCATATTGTGTGATTTGGTGTCCAATCTTGCAACCTTTTACTCATGTAAGCAATATTTGCCTATTTTAATTTGTCTTTTATGGAACTATGTGTGGATGGAGGAAGAACGGGATTTGTTTGTTAGTGAGCCAAGCAGTTCCAAAGTAGGTAAGTGGGAGACTGGCCTAATAAGGAAAATAGATTCTTTAAACTTTTTTCACCCTGCCAAAAGTAAAAATGTAACCTAAATAATGACTTGCTTTAGATATTAACGACCAATGGAGAACAGTACAAATGCCACAGAAGAAAAAGTAACTTAACTTATCATTTGCTGAAGCTGGTGTTCAATATTTATAGCCATTATCATTAACCTAAACATTGATCCTGACATGCAGATATGAAGTCTGAAGTTTGCAGAATTGCATCACTCCTTCCATCCTTCCTGAGGAAGGAAGTTACAGCAGTGCACTTTATCTTTTCAGTGGTGGAGAGAGAGAACACCCCTAATGCTATTGAATTTAGGAAGGTTGCCAATGCTGCCATTCAAGAACACAAAATTCAAGACTCCTGCCTGCTTGCTCATTAAGATAGAAAACATACTTTAAACTTCATGGCCTAGTTGAAGGTCTGAAGACGTCTAGCTTGCAGAGATTCTGACAGGTGTGGTTTCCACCTCCAATTTAAATTGTACTTCAGCAGTGTAAATTGGAAAAGGAAGAGGAGGCATGAACGGAAACACATTGTGTAGAAATTGTACCTCATTACTATGTAAGACGGCAGTGAATGAGGTTTATATAATCAACTTCGGACAACTTCACCTTCAAAATGCAGTCGTATTAAAATGCAGGACTGGCTTTCCTTACTGACATTTTTTTAAACAGGCAGTTTGACTTTATTCAAAGTTAATTCTCCTTTAAAACTATTTTTATTAGTTAAAGCCTGACTTGTACGCAGTCTTTTTAGCTGATCAGACAGATGGGTCATGTGTAATTGTGCTGGTTTTTTGCTCGTTCTGATGATGCTAATCACACCCCCAAACCTGCCGTTGCCTGGAGAATTTACAGCATGATAATTGTGGGCCTGTCCATAGAGTTAGTTTGCTAAGCATAATGGCCATACAGCATGTGTGTATAGTACAAACATCCATATCTTTGTAGATAATATGGCTTATTTTATCCTGCCTCCTGATGCTCAGCCCTCCCTGTTCCTCTGCCCTGAGGTGCTGGGAACATGTAGCCTGTGAGAGCTGGTAGCCACAGCAACCCTCTGGCTGGGATATCCATGCTTCATCTACTGGGCACTCTCTAACATCAGCTTGAACTTCTTTTACCATCAAAACCTGGGGAAGCTTTGGGATTAAGTTTCTGCTTATGAGTTTGAGAGCAGCCTCTGTCCTTTGGAAGATGTGAATATTTAAATTCTGATTACTCCTCTTTGCATCCCACAAAGGAAACTTAATTAAATAATTGGCATCAGACTGAGCACCTGTGGCATGTAAAAAATTATAATTAAAATAATTGTATTAACCTTGTGTAATCAGGTTTTCCTTTCCCTCAGTATGGAAAATCACCTATGGCAGTACTGTGGCTTCTCAATTGCTTACATGGCGGTCTTCAAGTGTGCTTTTCTTGAGCACATACATACAAAAAGTCCAACAGCAATAACTTTATTGGTTATATCAATTTAAATTTGAAGTAACTTCACTGGGCTCAGTATAGAGACTCCTGGCTACCTAACAGGTAATGGTGTTTTGCTTTGCCCTGGTTGTTAAACATTTTTCCTAATCCCATTATTTCTTTGTTGAAATATTTGACTATTATGTCTTTGTTAAACAAGAAACATATTCTGAGGGCTTGATTGATCCACTGGAGGCCTGAGCAGCTGTTCAGTGGGACCTCCACAGACTGGAGGAATGGGACACCTGTGGAGGCTGGGAGCAGACCAGCCCCAGGCAGTTTAGCAGCAGAGGACACGTGGGTGCTGGCAGACCATGGTAGGCATGAGCCAGTCCTGCACTCCAGTGCTGGTGAGCAGCTGACATCTGCAAACTGTGGGAGCAAGAGGTGATTCCCCTCCTAATGCTTAGGAGGCTGCACCTGGGGTACTACACCTGGATTTGGGTACCACAGTTCAAGGAGGAGGCAGCAAGCTGGAGAGAGGCCAGTGTAAAGCAGCCAGGGTGGTTTTAGGGATGGAGATGTGATGTGTGACAAGAGGCTGGGTTGTTCAGCCGCAAGAGGAGGAGGAGGCTTTGGGGGACCACTGAGACGTGAAAGAGCATTGAAAGGATAGAGCCAGGCTCTTCTCAGGAGCGTGTATTAATAAGTGCATGGCAAGTTGCAATAAGAGAAATTCTGACTATCTGGAAGTGAATGAGAACTGGAATATATTGGCCAGAGATACTTTGGGATTTTCATCTTAGAGTTTTCTAAAATTTTGTAGCAAAAGATACTGAACTACCTGATCTAGCTTAAGTTAGCTCTCCTTTGAGCAGGAGAAATGCAGTCTGTGGCTTCCAAAAGTGCCTTTATTATAATTTTGCGGTTCTGTGAAACACCACAGTGAAAAGCCTTCATACCAGGTACAGTTACAGTGCTTCTAAAATTATAATTGATTGTGAAGATGTTGAAAAAAGCGGTCTACAACTTTTTGTAGGAAGTGGAGGGGCAGGCACCAATCTCTTCTTTCTGGTGACCAGCAATAGGACCTGAGGGAACGGCACAAAGCTGTGTCAGGAGGTTTAGGTTGGATATTAGGACAAGGTTCTTCACCCAGAGGGTAGCTGGGCACTGGAACAGGCTCCCCAGAGAAGTGGTCACAGCACCAAGCCTGACAGAGTTCAAGAAGCGTTTGGACAATACACTGATGCACATGGTGTAATTCTTGGGGATGGTCCTGTGCCAGGTCAGGAGTTGGACTCGATGATCCTTGTGGGTCCTTTCCAACTCAGGATATTCTATGATTCTATGATAAAAGCAAACCAGCCAGTTCATCCTTTTGTGCCACTGATCTTCTGAACAATATTCTGCAGAGGAGAAAGAACCACCCTTTCTACCTTATCCCACCACAGAAACACATGACCCAATTTTGTGCCGAGCATGTAAAATTTGGTAGTTGGGCTATTACAAAGAGGGCGAGCTGTCTGGGGCTAGAAATCATGTATGTTGATTGGTCAGCATGTCTCATCTGCACTTACACGCTCCAAAAGCATAATTTCTCTTCCCCAAAGTACTGTCCTTGCTCTCATTGGCATGTTATGATCTGATTGAGCAGCGTTAGTCAATGTAGGTGGCAAGGAGAGCCCCCACTCAGAAACCTGGTGACTTTGTAGCACTTAATTAGGAGGAACATCTGTTTGTTGTGAGCTGCTGAAATAATTACTGCTGTCAGGTTCTGGAGTGAACATCTGCACATGCAGCTAAGGCCTGGGGTGCCTGTCTGCCCCACCATCTCTCATCACCTGCGTTTAGATGGAGGCATTGCTCTTGGTGAACTCACCCTGGATTCATTCTGAGGTTTGTTGGGGTTTTTATTGTTGCTGTTGTTTGGTTGATTTTTTGTTTGGTTTGGTGTTGATTGGTTGAGGGGCTTTGTTTGTCTGTTTGGATATGTTTGTTTTTTGTGCTATCACACATTTCTGTGGGACCTTTTCACCAACTTAAAACAAACAAACAAAACCCCAGCGAAACAAGTCACACTATTGAAACTTGTTATTTGGTGCCACCTGGTGTTTAAATGACCAGCGTGAGAAGGGACCTGTGCCTGAGAGGAAGGGGTTCGTGGTTTTGGGGTACAGGCGCACATCATGGCACGGTGCGGTCAGCTGGAGCAACAGCTTGGTGCGGCTGGCAGGGGGGCAAATGCGGACGGAACAAGGAATCTCACTTACCGTAAACAGCTTTGTGAGCGGGTGCTTTCCTGCGGGAAAGGCGGTCAGTCTTTCCAGCTGGAATTTCGCTGGGACAGACGGCAGAGGGCACGAGTGAATGCCTTAAGCATCTGGGCTTGCTTCCAACGGAAACCTGAATTTTGCTGGTAGTGTAAATGTACCCTTTTCCTTTAACCTTTTTTCCGTCTGTTTTTAGCATGATGATGGCTATGTTTGTCATTAATTCCTGCATACCTTGTTTTCATTTCTGCCTATTTCTTTTATATATGTCCTGTATAAAAATAAAGAAAAATATTGCTGACAAACCCAAGTCTACTCTGCCTGAGGGGATGGGAATATACCAAGTGGAAAAATACTAAAATGTTAGGTATATGGTTGAGCAAGCCCAAGCTTCATGAAGAATAGCAAAAAGCTCTTAGCCATTTTTCATTCCTTACTGTTTAGTTATGGCCAAAAGAGTCAACTGAGACGTCCTTTTGATGGGAATATTGCTGGGTTTAACAGACCCAGTGGACTGCCCTTTTAAAGCTGTGAGACTGATCAAAAGAAAATGCTCAGCTACTCTGATCCTTTATAGGCATGTTTCACTCTTGTACTATTTAATTTCTGATAGACAAGTTCAGGACTGAACTAATTTACTCCTGGCATGAAGCCTAGGATGTAACATGCCAAAGAGCAGCATATAATAACTACAATTGGATGGAGGAGTGTAGGTCAGCACATGTTTCACACTACTCCTTTTACTACTGGAGTCGTGGGGTAAAATCTACTCTTTTTGCCAACTTTGGTGAAGGTGTAAATGCACATGCACAATGTAATGGCTTTAAATCTTGGATTCCTACTTGTATGCGCCAGATGGATCTTGTATAAATGTTCCACTTTACAGCATGTTAGCATTTGCTAGTACTTAGCTGGAGGTTATAGCTGCCAGACTTTTCTGTGGCAGTTTCCAGGCTTAAAAAAAAAAAAAAAATGAAAGGCAAAAGAGAAAACACAAACACAGACAAAACAATCACCCACACAAGAAGGAACATCAGAATAATAGATAAAACTAGTTTTAAAAATTGCAGATACCTGTATTTGTTGTTGAACCATATTTGATTTGGCTTGTCCTGATTTAAACTACATGAATATTAGGATTTTTGAGAAAAGCTATCTTGATTTATCAATAGTGATTGAAAAAGTCTTATAAATGGATTATGGATATCTTAAGAAATCTGTATATATGTTTATGTGAATATATTTTTCTTCAAAACAATTCTGGAGGCTAGATAGGTTCCAAATTAATTTAACAGTGATTGATTATATAGATCAGAAGTATTTGTCAGAACATGCACTGCCAAATATGAAATGCATTTGTACTCTCTGCATTTGTTAAATGCTTTTCTCTTTGCTAACTGGAAATATAATTCTTACAGACTACATGTTTAAGACATGATAATATGCATTTTAGTAGGCTATGAATTCTCATAGCCTCAAGTCCAAATTTGCTCCTCTGTATACCCGAGGCACATATTAATGGTATTGTAAAATGTGCTTTAGAGCACTTGTTTTTCATATTTCTCCCTTTCTTTTTCATTTTCCTTTGGAATTAAACATGTAAAAAAAAAAAAGGACAAAAGGAGGTTCCAAAAATGCAGAAGAAAAATTCACCAGTTTTATGATGCAGGTGTTTAAAACCTACAATACTGGCTGAGTAATTGTTAAAAACAGGGTAAAACCAGGCCTTTCTTAGCTGGCTTCTTTCACTTGTTTTCCTTCTACTGCCTCATTCCCATTTCCTCCCAGCACTTTCTCATACTCCAACCAGCAAGCATATTTTTTTGCTAATGAAAAGCATGTCAACACTTCAGTTCCAACATTACCGTTACAGGTGTATAATAAGAGGTACATGATGCTGCTCCAGTGACTTCCAGGAGGATTTCATCGCAATCACATAGAGGGATGGCGGGGTGCCTGTGGCACTGTTGTTAGCCCTACCAAACTCAGGGGACATCTTCATCCCTCGCTCTCTCCCCTGAGTGTGTTGGAAGCAGAAAGCCTGGGTGTAGTCCGGCTGCAACCCTGAACAGCCAGTGCCTCTGAAGCCGTGGAGAGGAGCATCCAGCCATGTGTGATTCACTCCTGAAAGTCAGCAGCTGCAAAATTCCCCCTGCCTTGGGGGAGAACAATTTTGATAGCACCAAAGGCATTGGAAGTCACACTCCTGGGCTGCCACATCTAAAAGAACGATACACATGCCCTGTTTATGTGCTGTGAATTGTCCCACTGAAACTGCTTGTTTCTATTTAAGCAGGTACTTCAGGGAATTAGTCTGGCAAGATCTGTGTCTGTCCTCTGGTAAACCTGGGCAATACCACTCTTGACAATGGGCTCTCAAGAGGTGATGCCAATTTGTAGCATTGAGATTTTCTTCCTCTACAAGGTCACATTCAAAGTCTCTAGTTGTGAAGGCAAATTTACAGTGTTTTTTCCTTTAGTTCCTCCTGTACATGAAGAAGAAAACACTCGTGGCTGTGATTGTAGCCAAATGTCACAACTGCTTCTGTCGCCTTTTTCTGCAAGATCTTGCCACTACTCCTGAGTTTAACTTCAGATAATGATCTCATGCAATATTTACAGATGGTAATATCACATTTTTTTAAATGTAGTTAAAAATATCTGGAAATTTAATAGTTGCATTTCCCACCACAGAAAGCACATTTGCAGAAAAACTAATTGTTACCAATAGCTCTAATTGCCAGCCTTGATCATTAAACTTCGCCTTTCACTCTGCCAGAAGATTATTAAGTACGGATTAAGAGGCCATTGCTAGCATTAATTTGGACTCATAAGACATCGCTGTTCCCAAATACTGTGCACTTTATTTGAGCAAGCTTCAGCAGCAGAGCATTTTTCTCAAAACTCCATTAGTGACCAACTTTCAGAGAGACTGAGGGCCGTAATCGGATTATTCACTTCCTGCTGGATGCAAAGGATACAGGCTTCTGCTTGTCTCATGCTGCTGTTGGGTCTCTGCCTGCTCCGTCTCACAGCTGAAGTATTGTTGAATGGCCACGGTCTGGGGGCCGTGTCCTTTTGTGCTGTGAGGGCTCACATTTCCTTGTGTTCTCTGACAGCGTCTCCATACTGGAATGCACGGTGGAACATTTTAATCGTTGGAAGTGTTTGCTTCTGAGCTCACCATGCGTTTCAGTTCTGTGCTGCTGGCCAGGACATACATATATGTGGGAGAGGAGAGCTTTAAAATGCTTTTGGATGTGGTTTACTAAAAGCTTATTTACCGTATGAATTGTAAAAAAAAATGAAACATGTATATCATACTTGGCAATGCACAGTTTCCAGGCACATCTTACTGATAAAAAATCTTTCCTGACTGTTGAATTTATGACTGAGATAGCCAGATTACTAGAAACACTTATGTGTTTAAGCTTTTCATGTTTTAAGTGGGAAAAGGTAGGGCACGGAAAATGCAGTGGAATTGCTTTTTATTTTGTGGAGAATGTAAATTCTGTTATGGAAAATGTAATAAAGAAGCAGCTTAAACAAAAAGAGTGGCTGTGTGAAACCACTGGGTGAAAACAAATCCTAACTTTATGTACATTTCCCCTGAGAGATGTAATGTGAATGCTTACAGCTGTTTTTAGTTTCTTATTCCCTGATTAGGTTTAAATTAAAGGAAGGATGTCATATTGAATTATGAAGAATTACTTATTTTACGTATTTTGGTTTATATGTACCTTCCCTCAGAATCTCGCTGTGGCACTTGCAGGGACATATTGAACATGTGCACACAAATAATATTAAAAATAAACTGGCTGCAGTCTAGTGGTTCTGACAGAGAACCACAGCATAGAGATCCCGTGTCTCCCTTCCCAGTGCCTTCATAGGAAGGAAAATCTACCCTGCCATGCCAAACCTTCTGCTGCAAGTCAGGTTGTTTGCTGCCTGGAAAAGAGGGCCTGTGTCTTTCTGAAACCCTACCTGTGGGACCCTTGGCTCCAGGGGGTCCTGCTGAGGGACCAGCAGCCCAGATCAGAGGGAACAAGTTCCCTGAGACAGCCAGGGTGTCCAAGACTGAATGATACCTGGAGGAAACTGAACAGGAGGGGAGAGGAGAAAGAAATGCCTCAGCCATCCGTGCTGTTTCTGAACTGCAAGCTCTTTACTTAATATCTGCTTTCAGCAAGCATTCAGTCAATCCAGCAGCCCAGAGGTTTGATATTTGCTCTCCGGGGAGATTTATGTCTCTCTTCCAAAGGGAAGTGCTTTCTTGCTGGAGAAGTATTATATGACTTACCTAAGCAGTCACAGCTACATGGTGCAGCTCAAACTGGGTGCAGATTTGGTTCCAGTACAGATGAAAAGATTAGAAGAGCTTGGTTCAAATAATTGGCACGCTCACAGTCTTCATGTGAATGTGTACAAAGACAAAAAAAAAATTTGTAAGTTGGTTTTAAAGTATTCCATGGAATGCTTCCACTATAATTTTTCTTGCAAATTATCAGCTCTGCAAGAGTCGTAAGACCTAAAGGATTCATTAATAGAAACTACTGTGGTAAATATATGTGTAAGCACATACATTGTTAAAATAGAGTAGGAAAAAAATAAATAAAGTTATATGAATTGGACAGAAAAAGTGCCAATTTGAGTGATGGGGTTTACTGAGCTATGCTGTGTACTGCAGTGTACCATTTGGGGTTGCAACCAAAGGGGAAGAAGTCTTGCAGGAGCTCTGTGGCTGTTTAGTGTCTTGAGTTTGCACAAGTGAATGAACAGCTTTCTAGCAGAGCCTCTGCAGTGCAAGATGCATTAATGTAATCTAGGGATGCAAAGAAGATGCTGTCTTGCTGCAGCTGGAAATCACCCTTTCTGTGCTGTTCAGCACAGAGCTGAACATCCCATCTATGTCTTTGTGCTTTCTGTAATTGTCTCTTCCCCTGTTCAATTTCCAGAGGATGTTGTTTATACCATGCTGTGTTTCTGAGTGGAGGACAAGAAGCTTGCTGCTGACCTGCAGCGTAATTGCAACAAAAAAGAAAGGACTATACTCTGAGAAGTGGGATTCTCAAAGCTGACAGGCAAGGGAACAGGGAGATGGAGACAAGGGTGTGAGAAGCAGTTTTGCCATGAGCCTCTGGGCATCCTACCGAGGAGCACCTCTCAGCTGTTCTTGCCTTGGCCTCCATGGGGCTTCCCCAAATGCTCTGCCGGACCTGTCCCAAACAACCATGCTCCCTCCTTTGAAGACAGGGCATTTGGGCCAAGTCTGGTAGTGATGAAGGGGAGAGCACCTCTGAGAATGCAAACAGTGACAGAGTATGGTGGTGGGGGTTCTACAGCCTGCTCTGAAGCATTCTGGTGGATAAGGTCTCCCTCCATGGCCTGGAGCCGGGGGAGGAAGAGCAGACTCTGGAGCAGGACGTGGAGTGAGAGAGTTGCTGGTTGCCACTGAGCTTTTTGAGAGACATTGCTCTAAGAAAAAGAAAAATATTAATCATGACATTGTTATACAGCAGAGCTGGCCAGATGCTTATAATTAATTAGTGTGACTTTAGGAGTAATTATCCTGTCCTACCAGTCTATCTAGAACAGAAAGAAGTTAAAACTCCTCAATTTGCTTAAAACCATCTAACGACCCCTTCAGTGACCATCAGCACAACACCAAGTTTTCATCATCCCAAGTAAAGAACAATCTGAAGATGATGACAATTTGCAAGTCACAGTGTGTGACACTACTTCTGATGCTCTCCAATCAAGTCCTGCTTTAGGTTTGACTCATGCCACAAGGCATTGGAACCTACACAGCCTCTGCAGGGGCCAGCAGCTACTTCGTGGTCCTTATCCTCTAGGAATTGAATGAATCTTGTTTAAGTTGTTGCAACTTACCGATGTCTTATGCATTTGTCTTATGTCTTTCCTGTTTTTTAGTCCAAAGTCATTGGAGTATTTGTAGTCTCCAGTCTCCAGCAACAGGTTTGTATAGTAATAGTAATAATAATAACAACAATAATGCTGTTCTCTTTATCCTAAGGATTCAGAACAGTTGCTGTCATTCTTGGAGAAAGGGTGACCAACAAATCACAGTGATGCCCAGAAATTTCCAGATTCGTCTTGCTCTATCACTGTATGTATCCCATCTGACACTGACTTGGAATATTTCTGTATCGTTTTCCCCTCTGTAACATGGAAGCAAAAGAGACATCTGCTTCTCAAAAGTACATTGTAAAACTAAATACCTTTCTGTTTTGAAGCACTGTAATGCAATATGAACAGGAGCCATAAAAGCACTTCAGACTGAGCAAAAGATTCTTTTATTGCATGCATTTTGGAAAAAGGACTTTGCAGAATAGACAATGGATACTTCATCTGTTTCTTTACCTTCCTTTCTAAATCAGCTATGAGACATATAAACTTATAACTTGGCTGCACTGATTTTTTTTAATTTTCTTCCATTCTATCTGGATATCTATAGTTTATTACAGCTTCCGTGTCTCCTTTCAGTCAGATTACTTTTTCCTATTGATCTGTGATGTTTTGCTAAGCAAATAAAATATCCTTGAACAATACCACTCTTTAGTCAGTCATGTCATTGACTTATTTCAACTTCATAAAACTGACCCATTTCAGGTTCCCAACATGCATATTGCAACCCATGTCATGTTTTGTCTGTACACAGCAAAAGCAACTGGATTAAAGTCACTATACCACGGCAACTCCTAATTTTTTAGATCAGTGAGTAGAACTGTGGCATTTTTCATTCTCAGGAAAAAAGGGCAATGGACAGAATGGTTACAACAAACAGATGGTTGTTTTACCACATGTGCATGCTCAAAACAAAAACAAAAAAGTTTGAAAAAAAGTTCCCTCTGCTTTGGAAAGCTGAGATTTTCTCCTGCGTATTCTTGACTGACCAAGAAAGATGTTGCTCCTTGGAAGGATGTTGGTCCCTGCAATCCCTTGTTTCAAAAAGGGAAAACAGAAACAAATTTTCCAGTACCAGCTGCTCAATTACACCCTTGTTGTCAGGCGAGGTGTTCCATGAGGAGGGTTGGTGTGTTTTTGGACATGTCATTGAGTGATGCATTTAATCAAGAACACCTTGCAGTGGGGAGCCTTGCTTTTATATTTATCTTTATCGGGTTTTTTCCCTTTTTCCTTTTTTTTTTTAATTCTCCTTTCTTCTTTTTTCTTTTTCTGTCCCTCTTTTCTCTCTTTTCTCACCCCTCTTTTGCTTTTTCTTCTCTCTGTCTCTCTCTCTCCTTAATAGCTGAATCTATTGACAAGTAAATCCCCTCCTTCAGTTACTTTAATATGCTTTCATACCATGTTTGCTCCACTTTATTTCTCAGCTTTGTTATTTCCACTCCCCAGTAAAATCTATCACCTTTGAGTGAGTTATTTGCTTTTCTGGACTGCAGCAAATACCACCCACTCTGTTAAGGTCAGGCTCCAGCTCCTTGACTTCTCTATTGTTCCGTCCTTTCCTTACCCACTCTGTCATTGCAGTACGACAGCTCCAGCTGGGAGGGCAGGGAAATCACTCCCTCAAGAGCAGTTTATCATGGCAATAAATGTTATGTGTTTTACTAGGATGCCATCAAAGTTCACCATCACACCATCATGCTGAAGCTGAAACAATTGTTTCTTTTATTCATCTATTATATATACTTTATTGGGTAGGTGTCAATATCCTGCAGAGATCAGCATCCCGAAGGTACAAGATGCTAATTCTAGCTTCTGCTGTGTTGTGAAAATTACAGAATTTGCAGAGACAAACATCATAATATTTTTAATTAATTATGCTTCTCAGTTTTCTTCCTGTTCTCTCTACTGCCTGGGTTTTAATTGCTTTGCTCACATAGGCATCTCCAAAGTCACATCATTAAACAGTATTTGTGGCCTTTACATTTCTTTCTGGTTGCTTGCTTCTTTTCATAGTACTGCCTGTGCCAGCTCTGTTAACTTCAAAGCATAAGAGGCCTGAGATTTTTATGACTGCGACTGGTAGTCAGCAGAATCTGAGTCAGCTCAGCAGTCAGCTGAATTGGTCTGTCATTCATGAAATTAGATATTTTAATTTTATTTTTTTTTAGATACAAGACAGAAAAGAGAAACCTTTCTGCCTGCATTCCCTCCCCCATCTTCAATTAAATATTGATCTTTCCTCAGCCAAGAAAGCTTAATAAAAACTGAGGATACACTTTACTACATGAATTTCATCTAGCAAAATTGCTTGTAGCAATATGAAAACAAGTTGTTGAATGTGCGACAGGGTAATTCACTGAGCACTAAAGGAAATTGCTTAAAACAAAAAGAAATTTGTTATACTGTAAGCTCTCAGTGACATGTGAGAGCTCCAGTATTCTGTTGGGAAAAATGGTCAGCAATCTTGCACTGACGTGTGTTAGGCATCTACTCCTTGACACGCAGATTTGGATTGACTGAAAGTATCTGGGACTTTAGGTTAAATTCACAGCAATATTTTCAGTCAAGAACATGAAGGAAAAATTTGAAAAGCCAGAATATTTAATTTCAACATTTTTCTACAGAAATTATGGTCTTTTTTTTTTTTTTTTTTTTTCCCAGAACACCATGTGTCTAAATCTGGCTCGGTTTAGTGAAGAGAAAGCAACACGCAAACCCAGCATTTGGAGCATCTCCTCCTCTTCCTCACTCTCTTCTCAGGCAGAAGGGGATGGCAGCTCACCTCACTCTCATTGCTTGCCCCGTTCTGCCAGTGGCACTGCAGGTACCTACAATGATCAGTGCAGAGACAACGCTGTGGCTCCAGGTGCTCCTGGTGGCCTATTTCACCCTGAAACAGAGGCTCAAAGTCAAGCTAAGCCAGAGCCAGCATTCTTGAAATCACCTCTGGGACCGACTGCTGTAAAGGCAGAGCAGGGTTTCAGCGATAGTGCTTTGTTCCCCTGTCCCCAGTGTCAGGTTAGGTACTCTTGAGAAAACTAAGTATTCACTGCTGGGATCTTAATTTTGGGACCACTGTATGATTTATTTCATTTTATGTTATACAGCAATGCCAGCTGCAGACAAATTGGAGAAAACTTTGCTTTGACTATCGAACGTTATCATGTATATTGAGTCTGCTAGAGGAAGAAAGGAAGATGTATCACTGGTGGATGGGACTCAGCTTCAAGGAGGTAAATATCAAGTGCAAAAGTAGAGGATCATTAAATGAAATGGTACGGCAGGACTGTTCCTGTGGGTGTCAACAGCTGGTTTCTTTCTCCTATGATCAGTGTTCACTTATTGATGCTTGGCTGAGCTGGAGTGAAAGCTTTTGATCAGAAGGCAAAGAAGGACATATTTACCTGCTGCGTATTTTCCTGGTTTTGAGGGGGTTTTTTTTGAGGGAGATATATATTTGGCCACAGATATTATAAAAAGATTGTGTCCTTGCCTCTGTGGGCTTTCAAGAAAGACTGCTGACTGAGAGTTAGGAAGGTTAGTCAAAACAAGTGCGAGTGCTGGAGCCTAGGAGCAGTGTTTTCTAACTGCATTCCTGTTAGGATGTAGAATGCCTTTCTACTGCCTTGGCTGGAACACAGTCAGTGGTTTGGGGCTGTTTTCTGGTGCGCAACTTGTAGGTCGGCAGTCAGAACAATAACAAGAGCTGAATGAGGCTGGTCAGGTGAGACAATACATTTGCAAGGCACTGACTTGGGTCATTTCAAGGTTTCCATGGGTTCAGTCAGCTTCGGTCAGCGCAAACTTGGCCTCCACTGAGCTCCTGCATTAGGGTTTCAGAACTAGAAATAGGACATCCAGAAAGAACAGGACTTTTCCCACCTGGCTACCACCTCTTTATTTTCAAGTCTAAACACTGCCCCCCTGTAGGATTAAGCATTTATTTGAGGTCCCCTGAGAGCTAATGGAGCTTATGCACTGCCGACCACTGGAGGGAAAGGAGTTTCCTCTCTGTGCTACTATTGTCCCTGGTTTTATCTGAGGCTGAAATGCATTTGGGCATTGTTATTTCGAATTTTTATCTTTTGTCTTGCCTTCAGTTCTAACTAAACCACTGATGGAAAGGTAGTAACATAGGCTGACACTGATGGCAAGAGAATGATTGCTTTGAAATATTGTAATATATTCCTTTGGGCTTTGAGTGACTGCACAGTTAGTGTAGTTTTGTATGAGCAAAAAAAATATAAACAAAGCATGGATATATTTATTGTAGCCAGGCTGAGATGGAAGTCAAAGAGATGGCCTGTTATCCATTTGAGCCAACTACAAAATGGGAGATTATTTAAATTCAGGATATCAACAAAGCTTTGTGGTAAAGGCAAAAATGGTAGAGGGACAGCTTTAATGCCTTCCAAGGTCATCGAAAATTATTTCACTTCCATTTTGGTTCACAAAGTCAGGTCCCAGAGACCAATAGCTCTTGGGAGTATGCAGGTGCTCCTCTGGTCACCTGACTTATGTTTAATTTGGTTTGAAATGTTGCCTCTGGTCAAGGGAGTGACTATGGCTTCCTGTGTCGAAAAGGCTTTTCACATCCCTTCCCTGTGTAACAAGAGCTGTTCAGTAAAATTGTGGTCTTCCTGCCATTACCTTTTAGAGCTGTGTTACATCCAAGATAGCTTACTATTTTGATGCCTGAAAATTAAAAACAAACAACAACCAAACAAATTATATAAAGCCTTACCAAGACTGTAGTCCTTTTGCATGGCAATGTTGTCTGCAGCTCAGACCTCTGTCGACTCACTATGAGCATGTTTGGTTAAAATAGTGGGGTCAAAATGATAGATGTAATGGCTGCATCATATCTTGGAAAAACATTTAAAAGGGTGTTTTGTTTCTGTGAGGACACTTGAGATTTGGTGTAATAGTGCTTGCAAGAGTTGATATAGAGGAAATTATTGCTTCTCAATAAAATTCTCCATTTTTATTGGCTCACTTATAGAGAATGGCAGCCAGCTGATAAAATATTTGGTGGAATTTTCTTTCCATCTAGCCACGTACTCTACAGCTATGAAGCACATCTTTTTTTTTAAAGTGGGCATATTATGATCATTTGAAAGCATTTTGTGTTTAGCATACTACTCTTGAGGTGGGAGTCTGAATATTTTGTGCTTTAACTGAAACTTTGTCTTTTAAACCAGCTAGATGTGACAGTAAAGTAAAAAAATAATCATAAAAATAATCATATAAATCTCTTATCTCTGTCAGATACTTATAGACAAAGTAAGATGTATATTCTGCAAAAGCATTTTTAGCTTTTCACGTGCTATTTGGATTCCTTATAGAATGTCTAGCTAGTTAAGGAGACATATGTATAAGTACACATAAATATATATATAAAACGGCTTTGTAAGACAGAAACTGTAAACAACATTTGCAAAATATTACTTCATCAGGGGCATGAAAATCTAGAAAGCAGATTAGCTCTACTATCTTCCCTAAAATAAACACAGACTTCCTCAGAAATTTAAACTCTGCAGCATTACTTGCATTTACTAATAACAATTCCTTAACTTTCCAGAATGGAAAGTCTTCAATTTCCTACTTATTTAGTTACTGGAAAGTATGAAACATTTTATCATATTAAACTGTTGGGTGTTTTTTTTGTTCACAAGGGGCAATTTGATTCATAATGTTAGGGCCAGAAGAGGACCTGGCATCTGGGTGTTAAGGTGCCTGCTCTCTGGAACAAATACCATGCTCTCCATCTTCCCATGCTGTGCACTGCGAAAACTGGGTTGCCCCAGGAAAGAAGCCACTGCAATCAAAATTACACAGAACTACCCTGCTCTGTGGCAGGAACAGAGCACCAGGTAAATCTGGTCCTTTCTGCAGGGCTGGAGGGGAGGCCCCTCTCTGCATGGTATCCACAGGTATTTCAAGGGACATCTCCAACAAGAAGGGTATAAAAAGTGTCTTTTCTACACCAGATGTGAAAGAGCACTCTCCTGAAGGGGAATTGTGAAAGCACTGAAAAGCACCATCTTGGCAGTTTTCACCATTGCTTGTGAGGATCGAAGCCTGGCAATAGGGTAGGTTGTGTCTTTGTGGGCCTCCTGCAGCATATCCTCCAGGCACTAGTTTCTCTGGATGCTAGTTTCTCTGGTTAACAAAAGGTGAGATGAGCTCTCCAGCAATCCTGCCAGGGAATTGTTAAAATTAAAAAAAAACAAACCAGGAAGCCAGTTGAGCTTGATGCTACAGGACTCAGTTGAGTAAAGGTTGCAGAATCATGCTTTTGGACTTAAGCAGCAGTGCTTACACCTGAACTTACACCATGCTATTTCCTGACCTGTCCTCCAGTTTCAGTGATATTTTGGCTAGAACTCAACAGGGGTTGGGTTCAGCTTTGTAAGCAGCTGCCTGCTAATCCATGGCAAGGCAAAACAGTTCAGTGCTGTCCAGAGCTGGCCTGGTAAGTTGTAGAGGTACCAGTGATAGTACTAATGTATTCCATCTGCTTCCTGGGCAAGCAGCAGCTGAGAAGGGGATCTAACAGTGTCTAAGCCCATTTCTTGGCCCAGCCCTGTCCACCATTTATGTACTAGTGATATGCTCAGTCTACCTACTACTCTGTCACTGGGAATTTACAAACTGCCTTAGCTTTCTCATCATTATCCAGTTTGGTTTGCTGGTCACAGGATGCTGCCCCTGGGAAACAGCTCACTTCTGCTGACTAGCTCCAGGGTGGGGGGCAAACCATGCAAAGGTGATAGCAATCATTTTCATATCAGTTATAGAGTCAGGCGAAGACTGGTCTGTCCCTGTAACTATGGAAGAGGTGAATCCTCTGACTGCTCCTGCAGAGGCTGGCAAACACTACAGCGATGAGGGAGGGCCTTAGTCATGAAAAGCATTTCTTCTAATGTGCAGTGTCCTCCCGACAGAAGCCCTGGGACATGTCTCAGCCCCTTGGCATACTGGAGTGTTTCCAGCTGGTGGGTGTGATTCACTTGACTCACCCCTTGAAGCGTGTCCACATAATGCCCATATATCATGTATATAAATCAACTTTCCCCTGAAAACTGGGAATTATTCTTCTTTTTTTTGCAAATGAATGTGAGCCATGAAGAGCCTGCAAAGTGTATTATAGCAGTCCTTGATTGTTGTCAGCTTTCCAGAAGGGTTATACTGTTAGTTGGAAAGGTCTCCTTGTTCAGTTCCTAGAGTTTTCTAGGCCTAAAGTCTCTTCAACTGAATTGTCAAACTTACGGTTGTCACCAGAGGCAGCTGACATGGGAAATAATGCCGTGAAAGAATCAAGTGATCCAGCATTTTTGCAAAATATTTTGCAAATCTATATTAAAGCCAGCCTTTTATTTCTAATTAAATGAACATCATACTATGCTGAAATTTTTATGTACTAATGTAAGAGTTAGGGCTAAATGATGTTATAACTCATGGCAATATGCAGCAGCATTGATCAAGACTTGTCTCCCTGTCCACCAAATCTTATCCATTCCACACTTGGTTTACCACAAAAATAGCTTGCATTACTATAAGCTTAAAACAAGAGGACATGTTTTAATATAGATTTTGTGTTTCAAATGTGCAATGGTGGTCTAGTTCACAGGAAGCAAATTCAAGCATGCTTCAGACACACTGGCAATTAGACATATTTTAGGCCTTCATTCTGCCAGAGCACAGAGTGAAAAGAGATATCCCTTCTCTGGAGCATGGAGACAACCAATTATGGATCTTAGAAAGTATTTAAATGGAAATACTAAGTTTTAAGTAAATAAACTGTAATGATGAAATTCATGTCTGTGCTGCACACTGCTGAGAATCACTTCCTAACAGAACAGTGTAGAGAAGATGGAATCATCTTCTTAGATGTGCACAGCACAGCAGAAGGACAAGAGGCAACAAACACGGGCTGAAAAGCAGGAAGTCCCCACTCAGTATAAGGAGTCATCAGACCCTGGAGCAGGTTGTGCAATCCCCATCTTTGGAGATCTTGAAACCCTGGCCGGACAAGGTGTTGACTGCCTGCTCTAACAACCTTTTTGAGCAGGAGGATGCTCTGGGTGACTGCCTGAGGTCCCTTTCCAACCTACAATTTCTCAGATTGCATGTGTGCAAGAGCTGGGTGTCCTGGAGCACTAGAGAAGTGGGAAGCTGGTTGCAGACACCATTCAGTGTAGAAAGAGAGGAAGCAATGTTGCATTGAATGGAATTTTCTGGAATACACCTGAAAAATCTGCTAAAGACAGAAGGGAGATTAGTGCACTTATTCTTCCTCCTGCTTCCTTAAGTAAGCTGGAGATAAACATATGTTTTTAATGCATGTAGTCACAGAGGCAAACAAACTATGTCAAATATGATTGGGATGAAGATCCAGCTACAGCAAGAGAGTAACTAACTCTATTGTGAAAAGATGCAGGAACATGGTGAGAAGGCAGGAAGTTGCAAGGGAGAAGATGTGCCAACAGAAGAGTCTGCCATAGGTGGTAAAGACTCAGTGATGCTTGTTATCTTCTGTGTATTTCTACAGTGCTATAGCAGAGCACAACAACCAAGGACACACAATCATTGAGCCATAATGTGGTGGTTGCTGTTGATCACAGAATCACAGAACATGCTGAGTTGGAAAGGACCCACAAGGAACATCCAGTCCAACTCTTAGCCCTGCATGAGACCATCGCTAAGTGTCACACCATACACCTGAGAGCATTGTCCACACACTTCTTGAATTCTATTAGGCTTGGTGCTGTGACCACTTCCCTGGGGAGCCTGTTTCAGCACCCAACTGCCCTCTGGCTGAAGAATCTTTTTCTAATATCTAACCTAAACCTCCACTGAGACAACTTCAGGCCGTTCCCTTGGGTCCTGTCACTGTTCACCACAGAGAAGAGATCATCTCTTCCCCTCACAAAGAAATTGTAGACTGTGATGAGGTCACCTCTCAGTTTCCTCTTGTCCAGACTGAACAGACCAAGTGACCTCAGCTACTCCTCATATGGCTTTCCCTCAAGGCCCTTCACCATCTTCGTTGCCCTCCTTTGGATGCTCAAATGATGCCAGCAGATTGTCAGGAAAGTTTAGATAGTGGAACTACACAATGTGATTCTTTAGAGCAATAGGTAATATTTTAGTAATTGCTTTCAGAATCAGTTCTAAAAGATGACTCCGCCCAAACGGAATGTATATCTCATGTACTCTCATTGGAAGGAGCCATAGTTTAAAGCATTGGTGAGATACTTCTGTGGCTTGGCTGATAACTGTTATTCATTTCTTCAGTAAATTTGGGTTAATATCACTGGCTTGCTTCAAGCAAGCCTCCTTAAAACAATACTTCTGAAAACAACTGAAACACTTTCAAAAATGGGCATCTAAAACACCATTATAATCCTAGTAATGTAAAGAGCATTACTTCCTCCTTTTTTTTTTCAGATTCACATTCACAAGTGTATAGAGATGTCATTTATGTCCTAGACATTAATTTCTGATTTTTTTCCTTTAACTCTCTTAATTGGAAGAAAGTATGTTGCTGCTGATTTATGAACTCTTCAGAAGTGCCACGGATCATTTTAAATGTACACAGCTGCTCTGCAGTAGTTTAACTTGGCAGATAGTATTAAACCATTGAATTGTGTCATTTATTTGTGTATGCACACAATAAGTTCCTTGTGCAGGTTCTTAAAAAAAAAGCCTCAATGTTGATTCGGAAACGTGGCCTAAAAATAACCTAGCCCCATGATTTATTGTTTTGGTGCTTGTCTCCAAACAGTACATCTGAAATGAAGAATGAGATACCATGTATACCCCAGATAAGGTAACGGAATGGAAACCATCCACAAGAAGAACTGTAGACCGAAGTCCAAAATGGAAAAGTTCCCAGGGTGAATGAGCAAGACACATGATGGGAATCGACTTGTGTTGCTGGTATTTGGGAATGCTGCAACTTATTTCATTGCGAGGCAAAGGACTGTATGACGCATAATGAGAAAGAGCAGCAGTCATGACAGCAGTATCACTGGTTGTAATGGAGTATAAATCAGGGCAGTTTACTCTGTCATTCCATTCAGGGCATCATAAAAGTAATGCCTGTCGTCTGGAAAAAATCTAGACTCAGAGAATAATATAATGCATTTCACATACACTCTACAGAATGTGTAGGAATAAAACACTTAGAAATCGAGTCTAAATACTAAGGGGTGACATCTGCAAATATATTCTACGATCAATACTATGTGACTTGATTTATGTCTCAAACTATTCTATGGGGGAAAAAAGAAGCAGTATAGATTCTATTATAGCTCCAAAAAATAACTTTTTAGGCCATGATACTAATCTCTTTGATCCACATCACTTAATGTATTGGAAAGGAAAAGAACTTCCCATATTTCTCCTTTGGCTGTAAAATGGACTGAAAACAGCCTTCAGGGAATTGTAGATTCAGTTACATCCTCAACAAGAGAACCTAATGGGCAGTATTTAAAGACTGATTGATAGACATCATCTCTTGATGATCATAGCAGAACTTTTAAGGCTGCTGATTGCAAGCACAGACATTCTGAAAAGCAAAATTTATGCCTGTCAGGCTTTTTTGCCATGCTTTGTCTCCTCTTTCCTTCCCTCAAACCAGATTTCTGCAGCCTGACCTGGAAATCAATAACAATGGCCAAACAAACCTGAGCCAAAGACTAATATCAGTCCTATAAGTTTCAAATACTTTTCTTGGTAAATGGTCTAAAGGACGGAAATTTAAAATGAAGTTGAAGGTAAGATTGCCTTAATCCTCAGGAAAATTATGCAACTTTTGCATATGGGAAGCTTTAGGAGCTAGAATAACTTCAGAATGTAGGTGCAGCATTATTCAGGAGGTCGTGAAATTTCTGTCTTGTTCTGAAGGGCTGTGAAGCATAGATTTACTTTTGATTCAGGGTCAGTGCTGGCAATAGCCTATGAAATTGAAATATCCATCGGATTACCCTTTTTATTCCTTGTCTTCTGAGGTTGGACCATTATAGTATAAGGCATTTTATTCATTACTTTCTTTTGTAATTAATACACTTTTATGTTGACATTGTCCACAATTACCTAATTTTAATGTTAAAGTATAGAGGAAATTTTTGGAATTCTCCTCTGTGCATCGTTTCACTGCTACACAGGCCCAGCACAAGGGCCAGAACAATACTAAGTTTCCCAAAGCTGCAACTAAAGCCCTATTGAAATGTTTGATGATGAAATCTTTATAACTGTTACAAAGTAACAGTATTTTTAAGCAAAATTATTACTAGGCCAATGGTGCAGATACTCCATGGGTGATATCTTCCTTTTCATGAGTAAAAGTCATATACAACAGTCTCAGAAACCAGTCAGCAAACAAGTCCCAGAAAGCACCTTTAAACCTGAATGGGACTAATGTTTCTGTTTCTGGCATGTCAGGTTTACAACACTGGCAGCAATGGCAAACATAACTTGTTGTTAATTAAATATTGCCCTTATTTAGAACTAAATTTTCTGCAATCTATGGACTGGCCTGCAATATGGGTAGAGTATAGCTATACCACAACCCATAAAGCACTACAAAATCAATCAAGACTTCAGTCTTGGGTGACTGTTCTTAAAGAAAATTATTCGGAGAAGAGCTAGTTATTGCACTCCTTCAGTCTTAGATAGTAAATGTCAGTGTTATTCCCTTCACCAAAGATATATTCCACTTTTGTATGAGCAAAAATGCACATTAGCAGGAATAAGAAGGCTTAAAATGTCTTTTTCTTTTTTCGCCTCCCTTGTGGACAACCTTATAAAATGGCATATAAGGCACAGGAGGGAACCTTACTCTTCATAGATAGTTCTGCTTCTTCAGCGAACATGATCTGAATACTTTTCTGTGCGTTTGAATTGCAAAGGCAGAATTTGCTGCTCTAGCTTGCTTCTAATTGTGAATGAGAAAGACTGTCTTCCTGATACTGAAGAGAGGCATGCTTTTGGCTGAGATTCCTAAGCTCGTCAAATACTCAACTTTGATTTCAACACCAGTCTGAATTAATTGTATTAATTAAAGAGAGTATATGCCTTAACATCCAAAAATATTTTGAAAATTATGTTATTTTGTCTTTATAATAATAATAATAATAATAATAAACAACCCGCCAGCTCTTGAATGCAAGCCAACACAACAAAAATGTTATTTTTGGTGCAGAAGTGAGAGAAATCAATTCATGACTTGGGGATGTGTTAATGTTCTAATTTATGCCAGAGCAGATTTCTGGCAATTTTTGTTAGTTAGAATCTGAGGGTTCCAGAGGCAAATATCAAGATCCTGACCTTGAGAGAATTTGGAAAATGCAGCTGGTGCTGCAGAGACACTGCCATGCCCACCCAGAGATGCCAAATGCAGGTCAGTGGAGGCAGACACTCAAAGCCTGCCTGTCAGCTCTCTATGTGATCTAGAAAATAGTGGTGAAAACCTGTAAGACAAGTATCAGCTTAGAAAATACCGTGTCCTCAGATGTCAGAACTAGGAAAAAGTTGTATTTTTGACAATATTGATAGTCTTAATTTTTTTAAGGTAAGTATTTTAAAGGAGGAAAGAAACCAGTGCAATTGTTATCTCTGATGAGCAGAACCTTACTCCCTTGACCAGTAGAAAAAACCTTACCCTCTAAAGGCTGGTTCACCAAGTACTTCTGAGTGTAGGTGTGGAATGTTTTCATAATGAAGCATAAAAACAGACAAAACCCTGCCTAGGTTCAGCTTTTTTTAATGAACCTGAAGTTCAGATTCAAGTTTACTGCAGATCAGTGATTACTGGAGATAAATTTGCAATTCAGTTTTGAAACATGATTCTCTGCTTGCTAAAACTCAAATGTTTGTCAGATATAAAATAAACATCATCAAATAATTTTTTAAAATTTTTTTTAGAAATCTGACATTACTATTTAAACAGAGAATTTAAAATGCTGGACAATTTCTAGGGAAAATACCTCTATAACCTCATTTTTGCAATTCTTACTTTCTGTACAACTGTATGTGAAAGGACATGAAATTACCACAAAATTGCAATTGCAGTAACTACACATAAACTAAATGATTCCCCTCCAAAAGGCCTCCCCCAGGTGTGCTTCAAAGGTCAGGTTAAAACCTTCTCAGCTTTGCATGGTCTACATTAGTCCTGTACAAGAACCATACATTAATCAAAATGAATGAAAACTTTGCTTTAGCTCGAGTGATGAGGCCTGTGGTTTGGGAGCAGAAGGATGTGATTACTGCTCATCAGGCTATATCTAAACCAAAATCTGCTCTGTTACACTGGTGTAAATCAGCAATAACTCAGCTAGGTATTGGGATTTATATCACAATGTACTGGAAGTCAGAAGCTGATCCATCTCAAAAAACACTCTTAGAAATGAACTTTCACTGATCATTTTAACATCAGTATTACTACTGTAGTTCTTCTGATAACTAATTCAGATGCCTATTTGGTCCATTCAGGGCACTGGAGGGCAGAGGAGTTACTCTAACTCTTAAGTGCCACATTTGGATCCCTTCATGCACTTTCCAAGCTCCAGAAGAGCAACCTCTGAAAATCCTGCTGTCCCTTCTCCTACTGCAGTCCTTTCAGCAATGTCTGTAAAACAAGCCTTGTAGGCCTGCTTCCCAGAATGGTAGGATGACAGGCACAAAAGGTTCAGCAGAAAAGCATCATCTGGTATCTTTGATGTTGCCTCCAGGATCCAGCTCTACAGCCCCAAAACCATAGAAAACTGGATCAATTGGAGTTTGATCCACTGCACAGTCCTGAGACACAGGTGATGAAGTATGACCTCAAGAGTTGGATAGCAGTCAAATGTTGTGTTAATGTGACAATTTTATTTATCAACACTGTGTTAAAGTTAATAAAAAACTATTTAAATAATTAAGACTCTCTCTAATACCAGATGCTCAGTGGTTTTAGATGTATGTACCTGATCACTGTCTGGGCACAGCTGAAAATGGTCTTCTTGAACTACTTTTAGGAAAAGAAAGTCTGTGGAGAAGTGCTGTGTTGGGGTCAGTGGTGCAGTACACCTCACAGGAGGCTGTGTACCTGCACTGGAACACTCTTTGCTTCCCTGAAAGCACAGGCCTTCAGCCAGGTGGGACTTCATTATAGCCAAAGCTTGAGACTCATTTTCATCAGAAAAGTTTGCACAGACTCATTTCAGTGTACATGTTGGAACTTCCCACTCCTTCTTGAACCCTCCTTTTGTTTTCCCCCAGGTATTCCCTGCAGGATCCATGAGCAGAGGGATTCATTTGGCAATCTGGCTGTTCCCAGTAGGCAGCAAGAGTCAGCTAACACCTCTGGAGGGACTGGAGACATGCTTCCCCAGCAAAGATTGAGAGTATATCCTCATCTACAGATCTCCAGCTGTAGTGTCATTCTGCTGGAGCTGCTGTTGGACATTCGCAGTACCAAATCCAAGGACAGCAAAACCAGATTTGGAAAAATTTTATTAGTTCTTTTTTTTAGTTTGTTGTGTCTTGAGTACCAAACATGTGACTCAGAAGAGTAGAGTGTGTTCTGCAGGGAGACATTAATGCAGGACTGACACAATTATTGAATGTGGCCTTTAGTAACTATTAAGTTAGAAAGAAGTTTAATGAATATAACATAACTCCTTTCTTAAATCTTGCTATAAAATATGCTGATTTAGCTATAGACAAATCATATATATGTGTAATTTATTAGATTTGTATGTATATAAAAAATAGGAAAAACAAGATACAGTCATTCAACAAAATTTGAACTTTCCCTTTCCTATGTTTTTGCCTTCATTAGACTCTGAGAAACCGGACATTCCTTTCCCTTTATTTCTATGAAAGCTTGTAAAATATAAGTCAATAATCCAGTGATCCTGGATTTAAATTCCTGGTTAAGCAGATTAATTCTTTATTCTTAAATTAAAATTAAAAAAAGTAAGGCTGAGATGTAAGAATTGCAAATAGTAGCTGTATTATTCAAGTACTGGCAGCTGCTTTTTTCCCAGGAGCCTTGTGATGGTGAATGTTTCTCAATGGGACTCATAACCTGCTCATGTGTTTTGTTTTGAGCCTTAGCTTTGCAGTTCTCTTTCCTCCTGAGTTAAATTGGAACAGATTGATGATGTTAGTATGAGTTGCAGGTCACTTCCTAGGCTGTTGTGGAAGTTGTATATGATGATTACCTGCTGATGAACTGAATAAAAAAAATTAGGAATATTCTCATCCTCTAGTACCTTATAGTTGCAGGTGTTGGTTTTTTACTGTGGGTGTTACAGTAGTTACAGAGGAGAAGAAAAGAGGTTTGCAGGTGAGAGAAGTAGATGTCTTGTGTCTCCTGGCCAAGTGCATGGTTACACGCTGGTTAACCTGGATGGGTTAACCCAGGATGACGTTGCTGTGACTGTGGGGCTTCCTCTGTCTTCTGGGTAGCTGGTTTTCTTCTCCCACAACCCAGCAATCTTTTCTCTTTTTTTTTACAGATAGTGCTAAACTTTGTGCTATGTTCCACAATATAATCTACATCTTCCGGACACGTCAACAGCTTTCCATTCTCCATCCCTCTTACTTCATTGTGGCCAAATGCCTTGCAATAGATGAATAATGGGTTTATTCTTCCTTTGAGTATGTACCTTTATGTTATCTCTTGGAATATTTTTGCTTCACAGGCTGGCACTAAAACAAATTTAAAAACATTATGGAACTTCAAAACAAGCCACCTATTCTTGGAAACCTTACTAGTAACTTGGTCTGCTTCATTTTGTTCATAACATATTTCAAGATGTTTATCTTGGAAATGAGAACAGTGGCTGATTCCAGCTTTCAGGGCTCTCATTAGTTTGTTGCATCTAAAAATGACCACCAAAAATCAAATGTATTTCTAAGTACAATATTATGGTTATACATATCTGTTTGGAATGAGGTCAGAGACACGGCTTCCAAGAAGAGTCACTCTTTGCTTTCATCCTTACACTGCCATTTACAGAGGTGGAAAAGCTGCATACTCCAATGCTCAGGCTAGGATTGCATGTCTACTTGCCTCAGGATGGAGTGGAGTGGACGAACCAGGACATGGCACTCCCAGAATCACAGAATTACGTAAAATCACATAATGGGTCAGGTTGGAAGGGACCACAGTGGGTCATCTGGTCCAGTCTCCCTGCTCAAGCAAGGTCATCCTATAGCATATTGCACAGGATTTTGTCCAGATGGTTCTTGAATATGTCCAAGGGGACTCCACAACCTCTCTGGGCAATCTGTTCCAGTGCACAGTCACTGCACAGTAAAGAAGTTCTTCCTCATGTTCAGGTGGAACTTCCTGTGCATCCCTTTCCGTCCATTGCCTCTTGTCTTATTGCTTGGCACCACCAAGAAGAGCCTGGCTCCATCCTCTTGGCACCTTCCCTTCAGATACTGATAGACATTGATGAGATCCCTCTCAGTCATCTCTTCTCAAGACTGAACAAGCCCAGCTCCCTCAGCCTTTCCTCATAAGAGAAGTGTTCCAGTCCCTTAATTATCTTTGTCACCCTTTGCTGAACCTGTTCCAGGAGCTCCATGTCTCATACTGAGGAGCCCAGAAGTGGACACAATACTCCAGATGCAGCCTCACTAGGGCTGAGTAGAGGGGTCGCATCTGGAGTACTGTGTCCAGTTGTGCTCCAGTTCAGCTGTAGCAGCATCAGACTCAGACCATCAAGCCAGACTTCCTGGTGACATCAGGAACGAGCTGCCTGCTGCATGGTGTAGGTGTTGTCCTGCTGTAACTTTGGGTATACTCTGTGCCGTAATTATTTATCTGAGTATAGTGAAACTCCTGTGTTGCGTGTAAGGAAAGATAGAAGCTCTCCAGAGTCACCCCCTGCTCATTTATGGATACATTTGGGGGAATTCAGGTTGGTGCTGGCTTTCCTCAGGAATAATAGAAGTCCCTGAGCACAGACTTTTTCCTAGCAGCAAATCCCTTCATTAAACTAGCATTTGAGGGAAGCAGCATATGTTACTAGTGCCCTTCCAGAAATGGAGAACAATTTGCAGGACTGTTTTTTGGAGGTGAGGACAGAGCTGGGCACAAACCATGACATGTGCTGGCTGCTCCATGCACAGCCATCCGTCGACCAGGAAAAGGTGCTCTGGCTTTGAGCTGTCTAAATGTCCTCCTATGAGGCTCCATTTCAACGGCATCTGTGTCCAGAGAGCCAGTAAAAAGAAAGCTGGATCATCTCCATGAGGTTTTGTGTTGTTCCCACTGTTACTATGATAATTTTCATATTTTGAACACATTCCAAGAACATTTTGCATCTTCCCTTTTACTACAGATAGGAACAGCTGTTTGAAAATTTAAAAAAAAACCCTGATAAATAGATGGGATCTTGTGCGTTTTCCAAGTATTCGCTTAACTACAATGACTGCATTGGGAAAAAGCAGTTTCTGGATTTGTAAATAGCCGAATTATGCAAACACTTGATTTATGATCCAGTGGGTAGTAATTTATTCAGTATCATGGGACCAGACTGCTAGTCTCATATTGATATACTTAGTTAAAGGAAAATTAAGAGAATTCTCTTCAGGAAGTTCTCTGTTCAAAGAGAAATCTTAGGCTTGCTTTACACCACTGATAATTTAAAATTCCCCTGGGAAAACATAATTTTCACCTTGGATTAATTCTTAAACCTTTGACTTTGGCAACTGGAATTCCCACTGATCTCTGTGATCTGTGGGGACAAAATTTCATCCATGTGTATAACCAAATCTGGGGCCACAGGTTGTGCTGGTTTTGGCTGGAATAGAGTTAATTTTCTTCATAGGAGCTAGTATAGGGCTATGCTTTCAATTTTCCTGGGAAGATTTTTCCTGTTTTGGTTATTGCTGAGCAGTGCTTGCGCAGAGTCAAGATCTTTTCTGCTCCTCGCCCCACCTTGCCAGCAAGGAGGCTTGGAGTGCACAAGGACTTGGGATGGGACACAGCCAGGACAACTGACCCCAGCTGAGCAAACCGATATTCCATACCATATGGTGTTTCAGCGTATAAAACTGGGGGAATAAGGAGGAAGGGGGCAATGTTTGCAGTGATGCCATTTGTCTTCCCAAGTCACTGTTACACATTATGGAGCCCTGTTCTCCTGGGGGATGACTGAACACCTGCCTGCCCATGGGAAGTGGTTCCTTGTTTGGTTTTGCTCATTGTGCATCTTTTGCTTTATTTGTTAAACTGTCTTTATCTCAATCCACAAGTTTTTTCGCTTTTACCCTTCTGATTCTCTCCTCCATTCCAAAGGGGCAAATGGGTGAGTGGCTGTGTAGGGCTTAGTTGCCAGCCAGGGTTACACCGTGACACAGGTATAGAAGAAATCTATTTAATTCCTTAATGACAACTAAGAGCTCCTTTCTATCTGTTGTCGAAGAGGTTGTTTCTCCTTCTGCAACAACTAGTCCAGAATGATGTAGTCTTTAAAGAAAGGTTCCAGCAGAGGTATTCAATCTGGAGTTGTTTTTCAAATTAGTCATGATACTTGTTTTTAAGTAGTAACAAATGGAAAACTTCACATTACAAGCTAGAAAGAAAAATAGGCTAAATAATTCTTATGCAATGTTCAGATGTCAGGCAGGAAATCCTGCTCACATGGGACTATATCATGTTGCACACCTTTTTGGGGCTCTTTGCTGAGAAAGGATTTCTGATTCTTTTTAAAATAGTTGTAGCAGAGAGGTGAGGAGATGCCTTTAACTGCCAAGGAAGATCTGGTGTCTACTGAGGGTAAACTCAGGCAAGACTCAGATTCCTGAGCACACCATGATCTGGGGCTGACTGAACTGAGTGAACTTGGGGTGTACCACCAGTAGGAGTGGACCACCTGAACCTGACACACCGCACAGGACTGACCTCTGGTGTGTCCTGCAGCGATGTAGGTGAGAAAATACCCATGGCACAAGTGCGCCAGCCTGCCTGCGAGCATTGCCAGGAGATTGTGCTTAGGACCAAGAGCAGGTTTTTTGATACTCACAACAGCTGGTAAGAATAAGTGTGATACAGGAGAGCACGCATATGTGTATGTCAGGTGAGAGCAGAAAGAGTGCTGTGCATGTCACCACTGGAAGATGGAGCTGGCTCTCGAAGCAAAGGTTGACAGGGTACTGTGCTAACCAAACATTTCTGGGGATGGATGGGGTACTTGCACTGTGACTGGCAAGTGTGGTCCTGCAGGGCTGCTGCCAAGCCCAGCCTGCCAGGGGCAGGCTGTGGGTGTTGATGCTGCACTGCCTCCCCAAGGTTCAAAGCCTATAGGGGTGTCTGGCACCTCAGCAGCACCTAAAAATACATGCCATAGGGATGCTTTGTTTACTTTTGTCTTAGATAACAGCCCAGACTAGGACTCCTCTTTAGCCACTGGCTCTCACCCTGCCATGGAGTTCATCTTGCGCTGGAGCTTGGGAGGACTAGGAAGCCATCTCAGCTCCTTGCCCACAGGCAAGATTGGGCATTGGGACACACAGCAGCAGCACTAAGTCAGAGAAAGGTGGGGTAGCCAGGCATGTCAAGTGCATCAAAGAGGAATGGCAAGAAAAAACAAATTGGACTTTAATTTTTCAGTCCAAGTGTGGGTTGAAGAAGACTGGAAACTTATCCCTTCCCACTTTGACAGTGTATATGGATTTATTTTACATTAGGTAGGCGCCTGACTTTCCTCTTGGTTACCACCAGATTGATGATGCTGGCACATTTCTGCTAACTGGGGAAAGAGTTTTGTGTCCCTAACTGCAGCACAGCTGAGTTTCAGCTGAGAGGTGGGTGAGAATGTCCCATTAGCCTCGTGTTTTGGGGATCCTTGTGAAAGGGTGGACCCTGTGAGACTGAGGGTGGACCAGATGCTGCATCACTCGGTTCCAGACCAAGTGCTCTGAGATGGATGTTAGGAAAAATCCATCTGCTGCAAACTGTCCTGTCAGTTTCTGAGCCTTACTCACTGCTGTCGGTGGATGATAAGCATGCTTAGGGTAAGCTTAAGAAGCCAAGACCTTCAAGACACTGACATCTCCTCAACTTAGTGGAGAAAGGATATTATCAGCACAACCTTTGCTTCCTATGTTAAGATTGTGATTCAGTTATAGACATCTATGATGTAAATTTCTAAATCTGACTTACCCTTTTAGAGTCCCTTTAGAGCAATTCGAAAGAAATAAGCACTTTTAAGGAGTGATTAATTTCTCTCAAAAATAGCCATACAATTGGATCACACAGATTTGCACTCAAAGAGGTTTAGAAGGACCCTTAATAGATTACCTTATATATGTATATATATATATATGATTTTTTTTCCTGACTTGCTGTGCTGAACATAAATGCTCATGATAACACTGAGGGGCATGGAATCCTAGGGGAATTTAAAAGAGTTGCTCAGACTGAACAAGACTGCTTTAGCTAAAGAACTTTCCAAGGTGTGCTGGCAAAGAGCCAAGTGAATATCTGTGATTGTGCATAAAGCAATGTGATTACTCAGTGCGAGGCTGGATATAGACTGAAAATGCAAGACCAAATGCCCATCAATGGCGAGTTGGCTAAATAGCCCAAAGGTACTTTTCCCTAACCTTTTAATTTCAAACATAGACTTCTTAGGGCCTGTTTCCAAAGATGTGAGCAGGGAGTTACATGCTGCTCTGCCCATGCTTGGAGCTATGAGACAAGGGTCAGTTCTGGAAGCCATTTAACACCACAGCAAATTCACATTCCTCAGGCCTCTTTAGATCTCTGCTGCAGATCCTAGAAAACCACTCCTTTGATCAGAATTAGGGGCCAGCCTTTAACTATTCACTCCTTTCCTTCCTCCCTCCCTTTTCCTTGCTTCCTTCCTTCCTTCCTCCCTTCCTCCCTTCCCACCTTCCTGCTTTCTTCTCTCCCACCTCGCTTTCTTCTGTTCCTGCCTGCCTCTATGTAATCCCAAAAATTTAAAACAATATTTTGATTTTTTCATTACAAATGAATAAATTTCTGATTCTGTTTCTTTCTCACGTGCTTCTATGAAGTATCTATCTTCCATCCCTTCTGTATGACTTCTGGTTTTAAATCAAGCAGGACACAAAGTGTCTATGCTATATGTCTATGCAGCAACCATTGCAACCATATGCAAAGACAATTTTTATTGAAATAAAACAAGTTTTAGTATAGTATTTAAGGAAACAACCTTAGAATAATATTTTTTTACGTAGAGGAGCATGTGAATGTTCTCACTTCTAAACAATGGTGTCATGAAAGGAAAAAGAGGAAAGAGGAAACGAGAGAAGGAAAAAAGAAGGAAAGAAAGAGAGAGAAAGAAAAAGAAAGAAAGA
>VZRE01013563.1:0-61052 GCA_013396775.1 Cephalopterus ornatus | reverse complement strand
TTTGACCATGTAGCTCAATTTACAAGCAAACGTAAGTTTATTTTGGCATTGTTTTACTTTGCCTTGTTGAGTTTTGTGGTTTGGGTTTTTTTGTTTGGTAGTTTGGGGTTTTTTTATGTTTTGTTTTGTGTTTTTTGCTTTTGAAAGGAGTTGGTTTGTTTTGTTTAATTTTGTGACTACACTGTGGTATTACCTAAGAACAGGCTCCTACCTTGCATAGCAACTATTTCTACTGCTTTAACATACGTCTGTCTCTGGAAAATCTCAGACCTACCCTCTATTTCTTTTTCCTTTATGATGTTATGAAGTTTGACAGCAAATAAAAAATTCAGTCTCATGTTATTTTGCTTCTGGCTGATACATTGGCATCAAGTCCAAAGGGCCTCTTGTTATCCTTCAAAGCCAAATGTGAGAACATAAATACGTGGTCTGCTCTGCACGGATAGAAAAGCCAGAGGCACAGATCCAGACCCACCAAGAGGAACTAAAGGATTAGAAAAATATACACTTTTTAATCCTTTGAATTACTTCTATATTTTTGAAGCAATTCAAAGGTCTGAAGTTGACACAGAACAATGAAGAACTGAATCATATTTCTTTTTTAAATACAAGAAGTAAGGTTATTAACTTAATCACATATATAATCACACATATAATTCAGAGCATAATATAAAATTTAGAAAGTTCAGACAAACAAGGATATGGAAAAATGATGCCTGTTCTCTAAAGCTTCTTTCAAAATGTCAGCTAAGCTCTAAAAAGATATAAAAGTTGAGAAATAATTTTTTACCAGACATAAGAGAGGGAGAACTTCTAAATGAATAAACCCAGAGCTTTTTATTCTTTAACATCACCGAATCTGCATTCTTTACTTCTGTCTATGCATATGAGGGCCATGAGCCCTGGACATTTTTCATTTATTATTTTCTCATTTATTCCCTTAGTCTTAGCTTCTTCTTTAAAGATACACTGAGAAAGTGACTCACATTTTACTAGTAGCATAGTTACTAACCTAGTAAGCAGCAGCCATTTGAGTCTGCTAATCTGAGACATGAAATGAAAGGATGGGAATAAGGTAACTTTGCTCTGTTTAAATTATTGTTAAAATCTTTGCTAATATTCTGCTCCTTTGATTTCTGCTATCCTGACCTGGAATACATGTGGTCTGTACTGTGAACGTGCTTCCCTGAGCATGTGTTTACACAATCTTTCTTTGAACTGCTCATAGTAATGAATCTCCTTCCTCCAGCCCCAAATATTGCATTCAGTTATCATCAAGCACAGGCATCAACTAGAGCTCTAATCTTGCTCTGATGGATGGAATACTAACCTTTCACAAGATTAGAGACACAAGGTGCTCTAGAGATAATAAAATTCAAATAGGTTTATTTCAAAGGGCAACTCAATCTCGATTTTGTTCATGGGTCACTTGACAGATCATTTGCCAATGTAGTTTTTGTGTCCTCCTGCGTCTAGCTTCTGTGCAGTGCTCCAACTATTTCATATTAAGTGGGCCCCAACAGGCAGAGTTCGGCAAGGGTCTACCTTCAGCAAAAATAGCAAGGTACTCATTTGGCATGGAGCTGGCAATTTCTGTAAAAGTGCACCTTAGACAAGCGGTGCTTGGATGGTGGAAAAGTTTTTCTTAGCATTTTCTGGAAGGCATAGCAATGACAATCATGATAAGCATCTCGAACACTTCGAATTTTAAACTCCTGTTTGATCAAAGAACAAAAATCTTGCTAGCATCATGACAGCCAGCTGTGCAATATATGCAGTTGCTGTAAGGCAAGAGATTTGTAGCTCATGAGTGACCATTTTTAATGTGTTTGTCAAGCACTAGTATGCCAAAGTGTTTACAAATCAAATATTTAAGTCAGGTCTCTACAGGCATGAAGATCCTATCTTAGATCCACCTCTTAGAGGTGCTGAAAGAAGATTCTTCCAGATGACAGTTTTAGTGTTACACACATCAATTAGGATCCCATGAAGATAATATAGGTGAAATTTCCTGCAACTTCTAAGGTTGTAGCTTGCACCTATTAAAAATAATACTAATTGACCTAGCTCTGTGGTTTAATAGAGAAAAATTAAATGATTAGACTTGGACTGCTCAGAGAATAAATATTATTGAATCCAGTAGCATAGTATCTGGCTGTCATATACGAGAAGGATAAAAATAATTAAAAGGCCCATATAAAGCAGACAGCTAAAACTGCAGGTATATCAATTGCATACAAACTACAGCATGTCAATGAGTTAACCAGGAGTTTGGAGGCTGGTTTGTGTGTGCAGATGCTAGCAGTTGGACACTCCCTCTCCAGGAGAGAGAGGGAGACGGTACAAAAAGCACCAGAAGCACACATAAAGAGAATCAGGAAAGCTTGCAGAAAGTCAGAGGGATGTTATATGTTCAGATTCCAGACAGCACCGAGAAAGTGTATGCTCTAGAAATTAAAAAAACAAACACAAACAACAAACAAATAAAAAACCCCACAAAACAATGAAAAGAAAAAAATTGCTCAAAAATGTTAAACCCTGTTCTTCGATAGAACTTGCTTCTTGCATATTTATAGGAGTGAAAGCTTAGAATAACAAACCCTTTGGAGGTAAGATTGCGTGCTTTTAGATTCCCAAAACAAGGATGACTACATTGTATTTAAAATTCAGTGGTTGATGAGTTTGCATGATAACTAAGTAGGACAGATTTCATGGCATACGCATTTAGGATGTGTACTAGACTAACTCTGAAATCTGGAAACTGGAAAATGAAGTTCAAGTTTACTGTTTTTAAAGCCTTAGAACAACATGAAAAATGTATTCTCATTTTGTATGTTTTAGCTGTGACAGCTCATAAACTAGTCTATTCCAAGAACTGCAATTGTATCTCTGGAGTCCATTTACAATGTTTAAATTTCATAATTGAGTGAGTTCTTAATATTTCAAAAACTGTTTCTGTTTTCATAAAGTTTTCATAGAGACAGTTCATGTGCCATTGTTGTCCTTTAGAGTAAGAAGCTCTAGAAACTAATTTTATAGTATATGTTTTTAAAAATGCCAGAAATCACTCACTACATATGAATCCTCTTATTGATTCAGGAACTTATGCACTTACATGTTTCTTTTTCTTGCTTCAGTACTAAACATTAGGCATTCATTTTTTGGAAATATATATGAAAGTAATCTTTAGGCATACAAGGTGGGAGGATGCCCATACTTGGGGAGTGAAGTCTTTTAGTTAAAGGATGTGAATTTTTCAGGTAATCATCTGTCTTTGCCACTTCACTGCCAACTCTATCAACCAATGTGTAATTTTCTACCCATAATAGATGCAAAACCGACTATGAAATTGTCACAGGATCATACAGACTAGAGAATAGAGAATTAAGGTCTGTGTTACCTAAATTGTTCACATAAAAGAGGACTACATCAAATCAAGACCTTTCAGGAGTATCAAAGCTCCCAATCAGCTGCTGTGGAGATGGGTATGACAACTAACAACGCAGGCTGCAATAGGTGCTGTAACTCTCCAACAGTCAAAGGCTGGGATAGAGGAAGGAGAGATGGGGAATCAGAAACTGTGATCAGGCTGTCAGACTAATCACTGACTTGCCTCAAACTTTTAACAATGGAATTTTTACTGTTACATTTCATTTTGAGAGCACGTCTGCTTAGACTTTCCTGTGGGCTTTGAAATCTTCAATCAGTATATGTAGGTGAGATAAAAAAGCTGAAGACACAGAAAGCAGGACAGGGAAGTGTGACTGTGGAAATAATTTAAAATTATTTCCTGAACAGAGTGTGTATTAAAACTTGGAAGATTTTGGCTTCTAGAAAAACACTCATTCAAATAAACCAGATGGTTCTCCTTCCAAATCATACACACGAAGAAATAGCATCTAACTACAAGTCAAAATATGCCACATAGAAGTACCAATACTAGTCTGGTAGGCTTTCAGGAAATATACTATACCTGCAAACAAAAAGATTAATAGATCAAAGACATGACTACGTGTCTAGAAGCATGAAATCCAACATCAGACCTAGTTCCAAAGGTAACTGCTGAGCTGACTGCTCAATAACCTTTTTGATAAATACTGATCTGCAAGCACACATAAAGAAAAGTCAAAGGACTTGATTTAAATGCAGCTTCCCTAATCACACAGAGAAACAACCATAATAGTCAGAAATAGTCATGCTAAGCTCTTTTCTGAAGAACAGAACTTGGCCTAAAACAGGTAACATTACCCTCTTCACCGTTAACTTTGATTTTTCTTGCTTTCATGCAATTAAGTCAAACCCCTAACATTATGTTAATGTAGCTTTTTGTGGTTTAATTACAAGGTTTCCTCTAGAGTGTAACATAATAACAATTAATCAGCTGGTTCTTAACTTCCACAAAAGGAACCCTCATCTGTTATTATCTGTGCTGCTAACCCACTACAATGTCAGCAGAACTAAACACAATTATGCCACAAAAGCTACATGCAAATACTGTCTGCAGCTAAAACAAATGAAAGCCAAAATCTCAGACTCAGCTCTGAAATTCTCCTTTGTTCATTCAATTTTACATAAACAGCACATCACTAAAATTATTAAAATGAATACCAGGCAATAGGGATGCCCTAGCAACACATAGACTGACTGAGCAAGTTGTGGATGAAAAGTCATCTAAAGAGGCAGCATTCAAAGATGATGCTATTTCAGGATTTACTGCCTTCTTCCATGGTATCTAGATGTAAATTATCTGTTTTATTTTTAGGTCATGCTTATTTGCAGAGCCATGCTGATTATATTTGGCAGAAAAAAATCATTAATGGATGCAGATAGCAATTGATGTGATTGACTAAAATAATGCTTTTTAAATATATTAATGTGAAATTAAAAAAATGCTTTAATAAAAAAATGAAGACAGGATTTTTGAAATTAAAAGCAAAGGAAGAAACAAAAAGGCATTTAGAAGGGCATTTAGCATTTAAAAATATGAAAGACTCGATCCTATCAGCAGTGAACTATTCCCAGGTTACAATTCTCTCTTTGATGTGGACTGGGTACAGAGATAGAAAATATTTTCATGTATCTCGATGGCAGTGGGAAATGAGAAGTGAAATTCTGCTGCTGTTACTACTTCTCTTCTCCTAGAGAGTAGTTTTCTCTAGGGTGCTGTTTGACTCTTAGAAGTCGCCACAAAAAATGGCAATTTGAGTCAACAGATTTGTTCAATGACAAAATATGTTCTTAGCACTCTATAGTCCTGTTAGCCCTGAAGCAATAACATGACAGAGGGGGGCAGAGAATGTCCTAGTCACTTTTGATAAGCATGAACAGTCTCTCTCTCCCTAAAACAAATGAAAAAAAACAAAACAAAACCAACCAATTGACATAAGACATAGCTGGAGAACTATGGGGACTGCTTCCCAATCCTAGGTATAACTATTGCTCTCAATGGCTGTTACAATACCTGTGCAAGCAGTTTTATAGCATGTTTAATTCTTTTAGAGCAGTTGTGGTCTTTATAATTCATTATATTTCTTTTTCTTAGTTAAGTATGTCTAAGCATTAGATGTGTTTTTAAAAAAAACTGTTTACAAAATTAGCAGATTCCTGTTGGAATGTCCTGATGGACCATAAGACCTGTTGTATTACATTTTTTATTTGCAGCTATAGTAAGGTTGAAAATTGCAGTCTAGTTAACAAATTCAGTTAACATTTCCCTAACATTAACTCTGGTTACAAATACAAAGTCTAGCTACATCCTTTCTGTGACTGTGGACAGTTCATACCAGCTTTTCAAAGGTATTCCATCCCCTTTCTGCTGTACAAATCACAAAGTAAGATAAACCTCACATTCCAACACCAGGTATCACTTCATTCATTAGTAAGAAACACCTGTAGCACTGGGAGCCACATACACTTTAACTGGGGTTTTTTGCACCTTTAAATTGCTTGTCATCATAAAGAAATGACAGCAGTTCAATGAGAGAAGAGTAATGCAGAAAGAAGACTGAGGCCTACTTTCAATATTTAATTGCCATAAAAAAAAAGCTAACGAGTGATTAAAAAAATAAATCAAAAGTTTCCAGAAAGACTAAAGCACCCAGTCACTTTTACGGTTTCATTTGAGCTACAAAGATGTTATTATACATCCATTTACAAAACAATGAGCTCTTACTGTTTATGAAAGTTTAATCTCTTGGTTTATTGCTTTAATATATCTAACATTGGTAAGGTTTACTTTAAAATGAAGTGTCTGACTATATGATGTCGATGTTATTTCTTACATTCCATCTGCAGATGGAATGAATAACATAATAATTGTACTCATCTATGAAACAATTAAAGTAGGGGTAATTGCTGCTTCTCTCATATCTGCATATAAAGTAAAAGAATTAATATTTTATCATCTGGCAATGCTTCTTGTTAGCACAATATTCTCAGATCAATTTTTTGTTGTCCACAGGCATTTGAGAAAATGCTGGAAAAAGTTTTGTGGAGCCAAAATGCACATAGATGGTAAACTTGTGCTAAAGGAACACATCACCTTAGGCTCACATGTCTAGTAAAATATTGACTGGACAAAAAACATCAATAGCAAAACCAAAACAAAACCAAAACCCAACCAACCATCCAAACAAAAAACACCAGCAGCCCCCTTGCTCCCCCATATTTTTTAAACTAATAACGTAATAATTTAAGAAAATAAACAAACAAATGAACAAAAGTGGATTTGATGATAAACTGCTGCCACTCAAATGATACATTGATCCTAGACTGAACTACAAAATGTCAACAATTCCACTGCCATCCAGTTACATGATAACAAATAATTATAGCAGTTGTTATTAAACAGGATTTAAAACACAGGTTTAAAAAGCTCAGAAAATAAACTGTGTAAGTGCTGCAAATTATTTCATTTCTGAAGGAAGCCAAAAACCATCCTGAAACTTTTTCTTTCCTATCTCATCCAAGAATATATTGATCTTGGCATTAGAATTGATTTTTATTTTATTTTTTATCCACTATTTCAGGAAACTGCTAATGACATGCTTTTAAATTCCTGAGTCTTAATGATGTGATGTGGGAGACTATCTCTCATGCACCTCGAGGATTAGCTTGGGGAGGGGAAAGAGAGACTCTGAAGATCAGAGAAGGGAAAAAGAGAGATGCTGGTCCTCTGAAGTGCCAGAACTGTTTTCTACCTTGCAGAGCTGTCAGGTCTTTTACTCATTTGCTGTTCCATTTTGCTACTCACTTGCACATCAAGTCCTGCAACCTGAGTTTCATTATCTTTAATAGACATGCTACAAGGTCAGCAATACAATCCAAAACTGCTGTGGTCTCTTCAATTCACCATGTGGACCAAGACCTCTGCCAACATTTATTCTCCATGTAACTACCAAGACAGAGTTTCACTTCACTATGCCTCTTCACCAGAATCATGGAATTATTTTATGGGAGTTACATCAGCATAGTAACTCACATATACGTATATAGTCACATACACACATATAATCACATATACCATCATAGAATGGTGTGGGTTGGCAGAAACCTTAGGGATCATCTAGTTGCTACTCCCCTACACTCCACCATGGGCAGGGACACCTTCCACTAGGTGGTTGCTCATAGGCCCATAGAGCCTGGCACACACCACAAGCATGGCTGATGTGTTAGGGATGTTTTAGCTATTGATATCAAAAGCTGGCCCTCTTGTTATCTAATTACATTCTGCATTGAAGACAAAGGTCAGGAAAAGTGTGGTGAGAAAGAGCATTCAAAAATTGTGAGCTTATTGTGCCCATGGTTAAAAAAAGACATAACATATCAAAACATATTTTAAAAAGTACCAAAAGACAACACTTGGATACATTAATCCACAACCTCAAATTTTCTTAGCAGCTTTACTAGGTTTTCCTACTAGTCCATTAATAAAACACACATAATGATACGCATTTTGGGTAACATTTTTAAAAAGTTGGATTGTGTTAGCAACTGTCTACCCAAAGAACAAATATGATTCCTTTCTCTGTTCCTTTTTATTAAAACCTTGCTCCAGCAAGCTCTAAGGGCAGTATCTGTGAGTGTCTGAATGAGAACAAACACCTATTCCATCAAAGCAGTTGTTTTTTTCTCATTTCCCACTCAGCACGACTCCTAACATGTTACTTACTCCAGTAAAGTCAGTGGTATAAAATCGTTACTGAAGACAGTGGTATAAGATTATGTGGCTCTAAAACTTTGGGGAAAACAGATTATATGGTAGCCATCACCCTAACATTATTATACATCTTCCATGCATGCTCTCATGTGTGAATGTTTATACACGTGCTAGAGACTTTCAAAATCCATATTATACATTTTTATACACATCAATGTACTTAGCCACAGCAATCTTTAGTAAAAAGCATAAAAATACAGAACTGTGCATCAATTAGAATATTCCTAAATCTTTTTCATAAACCTTCAGAAAGCAGTAAATCTATAACTGTTCAAAATAGACATGATTACTGATTCATTGACATTTTTTAAGACTACTGTTAGTTGGATCCACACTTATAAACTTTTAAGTGCAAAACTATTCATGACAAAATAAACGTAATGGTGAAAATCTTGACTTAAATTCACCACCCTGGAATAACATGCATTGTAGACCTCTTCTAAGTGTATAGACTACAAAATTTAAAAATTTATTCCTTTCCATAGAAGTGTCTAGTTGGAAAGAAAATGTCTATTTCTACAAATACATCATCAGAATTTCTGATTGAGCCATTATTTCTAGAGAGCCATTTTTCTTCATTCATCATCACTGACAGTACTTTAAATTTTTGTAGTTAGGGACTAAATGTTAAATTTTTATTGACTTCTTAATCTCCTGTGACTCTTGTTTCCTTTTTTTTTTTCCTGAATGTTTATTTCGCTAATACAGCATTTCTAAACTATCTCTGGAGGAATACCTAATGACTGTGATAGAGAATAGCAATTCTCTATGAGGAAATCTATTATAGTTACAAAGAATCCAGGTTACAATGATCAGCTTGTAAACAAACAAACTAAAAAACCTGGTGTAAAAACCTAGTAAAATTTTCTTTGTTTTATTGATAACTCTCGTAAAAAAACTCACAAACTCTCATTTCCCTTCCCCTTTCATGGTAGAATTTACCCATAAAGTGGATAGATTTAGGTAAGATATTAGCAAGAAATTCATCACTGTGAGTGTGGTGAGGCACTGGAACTGGTTGCCCAGAGAAGCTGTGGATGCTCCATAACTGGAAATGTTCAAGGGCAGGTTGGATGGGGCTTTGAGCAACCTGGTCTCATGGGAGGTGTCCCTGCCCAAGGCAAGGGGGTTAGAACTAGATTTTCTTTAAGGACCCTTTCAACCCTACCTGTTCTACGATTCTATGTTCAACTAGTGTAAACTGTGCCACACAGGAGCGAAATATGCATGGATGTGGCATGTGTGCCCACTTTCACTGACAAGGAATAAAGGTGGGTGAAGCTTGTGCTAATTCTGTACAGTTCATTGAAGACACAGTTGCTCTCCAGTATGGAAACTACAATTTCATTACTTTTTCACAATTCATGACACAGAAGCACAGATAATATTTACTTTAACAAGTCTGTGTTTATACTGCAAAGTAAAGAGTGACTTTGGGAAATGCTTTCATTTGTCAATTATTTAAAAGATTGGATTCATGACACCTAACTTGAGATGCTGTTGATGCTGATACCTGTATCAAAACGGGTCACAGTAGAGTCCCTTTTTAGTTAGTGAGTAGGCTTAGTACTTAGAATACAGATGTGGAGTGCACATTAGAGACATATAAGCTGCACCTTGAAGTGCTTTTTTGTCTCAACTGACTATAACAATACCAAGAGTGACCAGCACAGATGTTTACAATGTGAACTGCACTCAGTTTTCACTCTTCCTTATTGAAAAGTAGGTTGTGATTATCTGGCAGAGTCTTCAGATCTTTTATTTGGTTGATTTGTCCAGAATGCTCAGGTCAATTATTGTCTGATGTTAAGAGTCCAAGTGTTCCCAAGTTTTCCCCTCCAAGAGGGTTCTGAAGTTTCATGCCAGTTATATGAATGAGAGCAGAAAAGACTTTTAGGCTACTAAAACTGTATTTTTGTCCATACATTGTAATTTCTTATTATCTACATCAGTCACATAGTATTTGTAAGATATTTAGTCTATATATTTTATTAAAATTCTTCTTCTACCTCCTAAATAAACATAATATTATCATGCATGACTCTAGCCCAAATAAAAGTAACTAAAATTATGCATTTATTTACTGCTCTTCATCCAAAGATCTTAAAGAACATTAGAAGGTGTTTTCAACTATGGGAGCTTCTGAAGGATTTCTATAAAGGAAAAAAAAAAATAAATCCCAAACCAGACCAAAATCTTAGCTCTGGCAGTCGTGTTTGTTGTTTTTATGGCACTACCACTAGAAGTTTTATTCTGGCAGTCATATTTCTCGTAAATAGTTTTAAAAAATTACAATCACAGTCTTGGCAAATATGTCTAAAGATGACAGGACACATTGCAAATCATGGGAGATAAGAAAGGCAAGTAGGCATGTGATAATTGGTTTGATTGACCAGCAAATCTACTTCAATGACAGGAAACATTATCTTCAGAGAAGAGAAACATGGTTTCTAACTTCAGGCTATTAGTTTGGGGATTTCCCATGGAACAGACCTTGTTGACTTGTAGCTGAAAAATATAGTGGGTGATAGCAATTTGGGAAACAAACTGTCAAGGAATTGTTGTGCTGGAGTTGGATAAAAATAAGGTTAAACTTGTTGAGCTGGAGTTACATTTGTGTGAACGGCTCTAGTAGTTGCTGATTTGAAGGCTGATAAAGAGTCCCAGTGGGCAGCAACAAACTGATGAATCACAGCTGCCTCCTGATATTCTTTTGTTTATAACCACAGCTTATGAATGTCATAATTGTGCAAGGGTTATTTGCTATTTAGGTAATTCAATCTTCTATTAAAATAAGGACAGGCAGAAAAGTCCATTGAAAGGAATGTACAGCGAATTGATTTCATTTATTTTTGGTTGTCCTCTCAGCACTTTGAGAAGAAACATAACAAATTAAACATATCAACAAGGGATTCATTGGTCATTTTAATATGACCATTAGGATAATCAAAAGAACAGAGAACCTGTCATAGCACAGAACACTAAAAGGGCATGTCATGCTTAATCCAACATTATGAAGGTTGGGTAGGGGCCAGATGTGATTACTCTCTAGTACATATGAGTGTTAAACCCCAGGGAGAAAAGAGAGCTTTTTAAGATGATGGCTAAAACAGTCATAAGAACAAAAGGCCATTAATACAGCTTGTCTAGGAATTTGATGATTTCTATTAAACAGAGTTTCTGCATAGAATTTCCAGTAAAACTAATGGGACAATAAAGCTGAGGAAGGACTTTAAGAAGAGAAGTTTGTTTTGTAGACATGGAAGACTTACTACATTTTGATTTACACTGAAAACTGATGAATATTATCTATACAAAATATTGCATTACAAATGGTTAAAAAAATATCCTCACTCATTAATACAATGATGATTGGAAAACACTGGCAACACCATATTACATACACAAAAGAAAGACTTTTTTGCTGTCTAGGTACCTTCCCTTGAGTTATTAGAAGACAGTGATCCCTTAGCAGACAAAAACAGACAGTAGATTTTATTACTCATTAAATTGAATTTGATAAAATGTTTTTCCATTTCTATAAATATTTATAAATATTTTCAAAATAAATTATTTGTCTATGACAAGACACATACACAGAATAAAACTGAGCCAGTTTTCTAACTTACTACTTAGGATGTTAACACAGACTTTGTTTACACTGATAATTGTCCTTATTTTATAAAACATATTTCACATGCTTGGTTCACAGATAAAATAAGTTACAAGAAAAAGCTCCACATTTTTGTACGTATAACTGGGGCAAAATGTATTTCAGAAAATTTACCATTTTATAAAATATTCTATATAAGTACTGATTAGTTTTTCAGTAAGGTTGCATTGCCATCTTTTTCTGTTGTCTTTTGCAGGTAAGATTCCTCCTTTCCTGCCCTACAGTATTTACTTAAGCCACTTTCTGACACAACAGTTACCATATTGATAGCATGCTCAAGGGATCTCATCCATATGTGGTAGGTGACCTAGGGATCTCACTTACTTTTCCATCCATCCAAACATCACTACTTGCAAGAGTTAATACTTGTGATAATCTGGCAGATGACAGAAGAAGGAAGTTTGTGTCTGTCTGGCGACACTATTCTTTACATTTCAGGGGAGAATAGACATGAGATATTTTAGTTTGGATCAGCATGCACTTTCGATGCTTTCTTTCACATGGCAAGATAGTCTTGGACTGTGCCACTAGAGTCCTTTGAAATGAAACCAAAACCAAAGATGTTCTCTGTGAGCATACCTAACCTGCTCCAACTGCTGATGAGATCTCAGCCACAAAAACAGCCTTTTACAATTTTTTTAACCATGCAACTGAATTTATGTATTTCAAGTACATTTTTGCTGGAAGATGTAAACCTAACCACGCTATGTAAGAAAGAAAGATACAAAGAAGTTGCAGTAGGAAAAATCATCATTTAGCTTCAGGAACTGTCAAAAACATGTGTAATTATGATTTACAACAGTGTGATACCCTATGAGAAATCAACAGCAATTGTGATGCAACATCTGGTTCTTCCAAAGACGTGCATCCCAAAACAAAAGCTACTAAGAACCAAAATGTAGGCAGAATAGCAATGAACAAGAAGGAAAAAAGATATGGATTAGCTCCTAAATTCTACTTTTTTTTTTTTTGAGGTTCTTTTTTTTTCTCCTATAGCACAAAGTCAAAAGTTAGTGAAAGAATGCAAATTTTCTCTTTTTTTTCTATAAAAATTTTTAAGCTTAGCGATGCATGATATCCACTGTCATCATTACTAAGTGTCTCTGATATACTATCATGAGAAGTGAAACAGCCCAGGTCTCTGATTATACGGCTAAAACAAGAAGCACTTACGCAGCCCATGTAAGCAGTGGTGGTTTAAAATTTAAGGAAATGGGGACGAATAGTGATTTTGTCTGAGAAATCAGCTATAACTATGGAAAGGCCTTTTATGATGAGATTCTTCATGTTATTTCAATTACCATTAGTTCACTATCTTTGGAAAAGATAGTGACTTGCTACCATACATAATAAGAGTGAGCTAAATCACAGTAATCATATAGGAAAAGGCTCTTTCTGTACATTTCCAGATCATGTATTGACCATAAAAGATCATGACTCATCCCTTTAGTGAGTGTACTTACGGAAATCCCATTATATGCAGTATTTCATATTGCTGCCCTTCAGTACTAAATGATTATTGCTACTGCTACATGTACAATAGCAAGTAAGTACCTCTGTCTTATTTTAAGTAACACCAGAGAAAAACAATATCAGGTGTTCCTGTAGCCTCAAATGTAGGTGCTGAAGGCTGAAAACCTAGTTCTTACTCTGATTTTCTCTGCAGCTGTGCACACAAGCTCCTACAAGCAAAGACAAATGATGTCAGTCTGCATTCTGGTTCAGCAGATGCTGAAGTGAAGTACACTGACTCTTCCTAAAGATCCTACTGAGGAGGCTATTTGTTGGTCCAGCAATGTGAGATATCAGTGTGAGATATGCATAAATTTATGCTGTAGTTCCTCATCAGAAAAATGGGGCTAGCAGACTGTGCATGTCTCAGAGAGGATTTGAAAGCTTTAACAACATATCCAAGCAGTCTATGCAGTACTTAGGTATTATAGTGACAGAAGTCATAAAGTATACTTCAGGGAGGTAAAAGTTAAGCACTATAAAAACATTTACTGTAGCCAAGCTTTAATATTTTTAATATAGCTTGGGGAAGGAAGAGCAAACAAATTTGGGCCTTGGAATAAATTGCAGCACACTGCTTATGTGTTTCTTCTGTTGTAAAATCTAACAGAATTGGATTAAACATTATCATTTGCTGTTTAATCTTGGTTTTACAAGGTGTTGGTTGCTTGACCTGATTTTAAAGGATTTAAAACTCAAACCTCTTATCCTTAATAGTGACTCTGAACTTCATAGCTTTGAAGGAGGAAGAGGAAATAAGATCTGCTGCATAGTCGTTGAGATTAGCAGTCTCAGCAAGTATTCATTACTGTCATGTTCAGAAAGACCTATATGGCTACACACTGGGAAGCATTACATGCTGTTTGTGCAATTGAAAACTGAGAATTGAACAGGTAATTAGGAACTTAGGCTGTCCTGCTTGAATTTAGATGAATACAACAATAACAACAGACAGATCTTAAGATTCAGTTTAGATAACAGAGAGAGGATAAAATAGAATACTTGGCCCAATATTTTCTGAAATGCTGGTTAAAATTCCTGTGGGGAAATAACAACCCTATCTTGACAGGAATCTTCTTTTTTTCACTGTACTCCTACTTAGTAATCAGAAGATGAAAGCAGTTATTTAGGACTTTTGTTCTTAATAAGAGGGGTTAACTGTACTCCAAGGTGGGGGGAATTGTTAGCATTAGCAACAAAGAAACTAGGGCTTCTTCTTTCAAGAGTCTTGTTTATTTATCAAAAAAGCAGGAGCTTTTTCAAGAACCACAGGACTCAAAAACCAGAGAAAATCACTTTGCTTTGAGAGCTAGGTGTCTTTATCCAGTCACCATGTCCACTTGAAAACCTCTTTCTCAGTTTTTAATCTGGACTGTGTTAAACATGTTTCTCTGCAACTATTAGTGCCAACTTTCCCATGTGTATTAGTGCCAACTTTCCCATGCGAATCTCTTTTAAAATAGGTAAGTTTCCCAAATTAATATCACTGTCCTGTGAGGACTTCCCAATCCCTCTGAAAAGCACCATATTGCAACCAGCTCTGGTAAGTATAAAATGGGCATTTCTATTTCCAGTACAAAGTTTGAGCTGGTAAGTAACCCCAGGCATGTTCCCTGTTATGTACATGTCCTACACTAACTCTTAGCTCTTAAATATGCAGACCATTAATCCTCCCTTCTGATTTAGGAGTATACATACTGGATAAGGACCTGTCCCAGGTTTTCAGTAATAAATTCTTGAAATGCCATTGTGTGGAGTTGAAATAATTTGTAAAGTTTTGAGAGGTGAGCTAGGGAGTAAAACTGAAGAGCTATCACAAATACTGCCTGAATAGGGTAATTATTATCAATCCTTAGCAAGAATCACATCGCTTCCAGTGAAGGATCAGATTAGTCATAGGAAGATAAGTGCTTCTCTGGGACCTGCTGGTCAGAAATTGATGTGAGGAACTGAAAACCGAGCTAGCAGCAACAAAGAAGAGTGTGTCCTCTCTGAACATAATGGTGGTGGCAAAAGGCAGTAGGAGCTGGCTCCTCCTGTGGATATTACCTGGAAAAACTAGTCACATTCCCATTTCAGCATTTGACTTTGGCTGCTCATTCAAGTTCTCCTTTTACTATGCAGAGGCATCAAGCTTTTACCATGAAGGCTTTGTATGAAGGATAAGAAAAAGAAAGGAGGGAGAGAAGCAGACAGTGAGAGAGAAGACATGAGAGAATTGTAAGGGTGATATGCCATGTAGGAAGAAGCTGACAAAAAGAAGCAAGAATGACAGGAAATTTACAATCTGGAAACGAAAACTTGCAGAATATTAAAGAAATTTCTTTTGAAATCTACATTAACCCCCTGACTGGCATGGGACACCTTGAGGCTGTCTCAGTCCTTTCACATGTGGAGGAAATGTCCCGGCTAAAGCAGCTTTGCTGGTGCATTTCAATTAAGACCCCTGCAATGGCTGATCTTCTCTGCCTGCAGCAGGGAGGCTGTGAGGCTGCTCTTCACTTGTTGGAGCTGGGTTCTGCTTTCCTCCTGTGAGGAAGAGAAAATCCTTGAGGGAAGCCATCATCAGTGATCACCAAGCAGCAAAACTTGCCCATTTGAAGGTGCTTAAAACTTCATTGAGAACTCAACCTCTGGACAGGCCAAAAAGTGATGCAGCATTTGCTAAATCCTTAATTGCTGCCTTTTTGAAGAAGGATGATTGCTCAAGGGAGAGACAGAGGCGGGGAAAAAAGGCTTTTCCTAGTTGTCATGCCTGAATTTTTTTTTGCCTTTTTTTTTGTGTTTTGATTTGTTTTTTTGGTTGGTTGGTTTTATTGTTTGTTTGTTTTTTTTGTTAATTACATAAAATTTCTTACCTTTTAATCACAGTAAATCTATAGTGTGGCACAGGAAGATGTAACGTGATTTGGCACACATTCTTAAAGTGAGACTAGGAAAAGAGTATGTCCTGCAGTAAGGAAAAAAAGGGATTGCTAGTCTTCGATATTGCTACTTCATTTCTCAAGGTACAGAGGACTGGTGCTGAGATATCAGTTTTTCTGTACCATAACCTCTGAACAATCTTCTGTATGTTACAAGACATTACTTTACAGAAATATAATCAACATTCTTAAATCTAGAAATGGGAAAGAAAATGCCAAAAAAAACCCCTACCCAACCAAGTTTGAGAGTTTCGGTTTTGAGTTGGCTCCATATCCAGAATACTTGTATTTGAACATTACCATATATTATTAAAAACTTCTACTTTTGTCAAAGTTTTGAAAATTGAGGCCCATTGTTCTAACAACTGATTTCCGTGTCCTTTATGGAAACACATTTTTCCAAATGTCTTTGGGTTTTTTTATAATTTAATTTTTTATAATTTAATTTTTGCGCTTGTTCAGCAGTCAACAAAATAAAATTTACATTATGCCTCTTCCCTCAAACGCCTGAAAGTTAACCTTTTCTTTAAAAAAATCAATTTATATGTAAATTATCACATATTTTTTTACAGCCCTAAATATTTCTCCATGTAAACCTTTTCAGCACAGATCCTTAGTGTACCTGAACCCACTCAGAGTGCATTGATTTCAATAATTCCAGCTTTCCTCATTTCACCAACTGCAAGAATCCCTGCGTGAGGAAGACTAGTAAGGTTACCAAGGGAAAAAAACCAAAACCAACCAACCAACCAACCAAACAATAAAAACCCCAACATCTTTTTCTTTAATGTAAATACTGCTGAAATGCATCTACAGAAAGAAGTGAAATGGACACTAAGCCCCCAGTATAGCTATTGATACTAGAATTCTATGAAGTAGGCAGCACAGAAGGTTTCCCAGTTGCACGTCATATCCCATGTCAGTCGCTGAATGACAGTCAAACTTGATAGCAAATCATCTAACCAAATTACCCACATGCCCTTGTAAATAGCCTTACTCCATCTTTCCTTTAAGTTCCCTTCAGGTACTGGAAGGCCACAATTAGGTCACCTCAAAGCCTTCTCTTTTCCAGGCTGAACAATCCCAATTTTCTTAGCCTTTCATCCCTCTAATCATCTTTGTGTCCCTTCTCTGGACTTGCTGCAACAGGTTGTTGTTCTTCCTGTGCTCAGGATCCCAGAGCTGGATGCAGCACTCCAGATGGGGTCTCACCAGAGCAGCGTAGAGGGGAGAGTCACCTCTTTCAACCTGCTGGCCACGCCACTTTGATGCAGCCCAGGACACTTTTGGCTTTCTGGGCTGCAAGGGCACATTGTTGGCTCATGTCCAGACTCTCATTTACCAGCACTCCCCAAGTCCTCCTCAGCACAGCGCTCTCGATCTGATGCTGGGAGCTGCCCCAACGCAGGTGCAACACTTTGCTCTTGGTCAGATTAAAACACATAGGATTCCCATGGGCCCATTTTTCAGCTTATCCAGGTCCCTCTGGATGGCATCCCATCCTTTAAGTGTGTCGACTGCATGACTCATCTTGGTGTCATCTGCAAATTTGCTGAGGGTGCACTCAATCCCTTTGTCTATGTCATTAATGACAAATAGACAAATGTCATTAATACTAAATAACACTGGTCCCAGTATGGACCCCTGCAGATTTTCTTTTTTTTCCCCACACTTCAAGTAGATCAGCTAGCTCAGGGAAAAGGACTGAACTGTCACAGTTCTGCTTATAAGACCTAATTGTTACTCTTCCTATCAATCTCATTAGAATGTCCTTCTTTAAGAAAAATGTTGTCTGTTAAACTATTTCATTGATATTCCTGAGTGCGCAAAAGTGTTTCACTTCTCACCAAGAAAAGTTCATGGGTGCAAGCTGATATTTTAAGGAGATACTTATCAATTTGAATATTTCTCTCATCGCTGTCAATCAAGTCTCAGCAGAGAGAGGCTGTAGATGTCAGATGCTTGATACAGACAAGAACTGATATGAGCTGCAAGAGCAACGTCTATTTCTATTATATTAATGTTATGTGATATAGCATTTTATGTACATTAAATTAATGGGTTCAGTCTTGGATGTCAATGTGTTTGCCTGCCCTAGAGTATTCAACTTCTTGATACATGCTTGGCAACATTAGGAAACATCTACAGTGTCAAAAGGTAAAGGCATAGAGCAGTACTTCTTTTTAAGGTTCAAACCAACTGTTCTAAAAGAACATGATAACAAAAAGTGGTTGGCAGTGGCCTTCTTCAGTCTGCATCTCCATTTCATATTCATCTCCTTAAAAGAGGATGGAAAGAGCAATTAAACAAACTTGGAAGAGGTAACCTACTTAAAACCAAAAGGAAGTTGTTTTACCTGGAAGCATTTCCTTGTATTGTCTTCCCTATAAGTGGTTCTTCAGTGTCAACATACAAAAAAGTTTTTAGCACTAAAGCTAGTTTGATCTGCCTTCAAAAGTAATACGGAGTGACCTCTACCTTGAAAAATCTAAGCAATCAGCAGACTGTCTCCAAGGCAACAGAGATTTTCATACTCTCATAGTAAAGTGGATAAGAGAGGAAAAATTAATTTTAGTAACAGGTTTTCACGTCTTAATAAATATATGATATAAAACCACAACTGACTGAGAAATTCAGGAATAGTATTCACATTAAAGAATACCTCTTGTTGTTTACCATGGCAAAGCATTTTTGAAAGATAAGAAAGGATGCTAAGTACTACTTCTGGTTACAGTGTGGTCAGGTTCCCCTCAATACAAACTAAGTCTATTTCTAGCATTTTATCTGAAGAGAATGTCAGCTATTCAGCTGAAATGTAATTAGCTTTAAAATACACTTTTCAAGTACAAGCAACTACCCTTTCTCAAAAAGTACCCAAAAAACCAAACCCTTAATGAAAATCCCATATGTAGGCCAGCTGATCATAGTGGGCATTTCCGTTCTTTAGCTCTATGGAATCTAGAATGCACTGAATAGAGGCTTTCCAGACGCAAGGGCTGGGTCTTGGGAAGGTTACCAGCTACCCACAGTGGGAGAAGTGACACCACTGCTAAATGATATGCAAAGCACACATCCGAGTTACCTTAGCATCAGGTTAATCAATGGCAAGCCCAGTGTGCAGTATTTGTCTCTCATTTGAGACACCTGAGCCAAGCCCAGAAGACAGAGTACATGAATTCTGGAGATGAAGTGTGGTATCTAACAGCACTAAATATTACACAAGGACCCTATAGTTAGGCAAATGTTTCCCACAGTAGAAAATCTTGAGGAATGAAACAAGGCTGAAATTTCACTCCTTTCCTTGGTTTAGTCTCCCAGTACATAGGTTCCCTCTCTGTTTTCTCTGTACAATCACACACCTTCAAGAGAAGAAACATCAGTCCCCCGGTATTGAAACATCAATCTCCTCAGCAATACAGAACTGTATCTGTGTATACAAAAGCAGATACAGAAGCCAGGTTTCTCTGGGAAAGTGCTTCAGCTACAAACAGCTACAGCAAGAGCAATTACCCCTGTTTCTGTCTTCCATGTAACAAAAGGAAAGAGAAATCCTCATTGCATTTTGTAAGGAACTACATCCCAAGGTTGCATTATCAATGCTCCACAAATAACCTTTACCTGCAATTTCTGGTGATTTGGAGGAATATCTATGTTTTGTGATTCTGATTTGATGTATGCTGTTCTGCGTGGTGCGGACATGAAAACGTTTAAGGGTCAGAAAGCAAGGTGTATGTGATGGGAGCTCCATTTCTCCAAGTACAGGGCAGGAAAATCATGCAAAACTTCAGAACTACAGTTTTGAATGCACATGCTTGAATGCTGTCCAAATTCTTTTATTGGATCTTATTTTTTAAAACAAAGCACCTTGCAAGACTTTGCATCTGGCGGTTGTGACTATTCATGTCTTCTGTAAGTAGGCATAGGATGGTCTAATACACTTTCACCAGTGAGTTGGTATCCTCAAGGGAAAATCTGTTCTCCTTATTTTATATGACACCATTAGTTTAAGAAAGTACTAGTGTAAAATAGTATTGTGAAAAAATTCAAAAGGCATAAGCTGTTCTTCATAAAGGTAATAACTTTTATTAAACTTAGGGAGCTTCTTATGCCTCTGAGACCCTCTGGACCTGTAGTACAGTCAGTGGAAATGTCAACACAGTGATTAAGCACAGTTTTGTATTTCAAAAGTCTGGTGCCAAACTCCAGCATCTTCTCTTGGTTCTCTCTTGCAAGGGCTCTAACAGACATATTTTATCTGCTCATCTGTATTCCTGAAATATCACAGGAGTTGAGACAATTTTTAATAAAAAAATTAAACTCTAGTGAAATTTACATTTAACAATATAGTCCATAGGATTTCATTCCTGTATTAACAGGTCTGTCCAAATGCTTGAACTCTCCCACATCACCATATGTATCCAAGGATTGAAATGAATACTTTGGTTTATATAAAGTCTTCTATAACAGATGAGTCATTTTCATATGATCTGTTGTTATTTACAAAAACGAAAGCACCTTTCGGTACTTCCTAACAACATGTATCAGCAGGGAGCTGATTTGCCAAATTCAAAATATTTCACCTGGACTTAGTCCAAACAGCTCAGAGGCATATCAGAGCCTGAGAAAATACACATTTCAGAAGTTAACTAGGACAAAAGCAACACTGTGTTTCTGCACAATAGGTAGTTTTGAATTGCCACTCATGAACAACAAGTACACGTAAAATTATCTTCTGCATAAACTGTTTCATCAGCTTACAGTTAATTGCTAGCTGCAGACTAATTCCTAGCTCTGATTCATATCCCAAAAGTGCAAATACTGTACAATTTTTAAACCCCCTAACCTGAAATGCTAGCAGCTGTTTGCTGGAGACTGTTTCAGGTCCCAAGTTTCAAGCTTTTGCCTGTCTTAGGGTGTGGCCATGAGAAAACAAGATGAATTTTTTTAGTAAATATGATAGAATAGACTATTTGAATTGCAAGGGATCTACAATGATCATCTAGTCCAACTGCAATTTTTGTATAGCTGCAAGAAGCTTTTAATTTTAATTCAATGGAAAATTTTACTCCCACAACAGAACACATTTTAAGGTATTAACCAAAACTTGAAATTCTTTGCTGTGAACATCAATATAGGCTCAGAATGACTCAAGAAAACACATAAAAAACCAACATTAAAATAAATTATACTGTGGCCTAGTCCTGTCTTCTAGGCTCTTTCTTTTTTCCTTACCATGAGACTACTCGTGTACTGCTCCTCACTAACTGAATTCCTAATAGAATTCAATTCCTGTTCTTTTTAATTATTAGTCATTTAGAGTACTCACTTTATTTAGTTCTGAATAAAATGACACTGGCTTGTTTTTACCTTAATATTATACTTTGCAGCTGATATATGATTGTTACTTCATGATAACAACCCAGCTTTTGACAGTGATGCCATAAGTTATATATACAATCTCTTCTAGAAAAAACTAATTACCAGACAAGCCCTAAATGTCCTCTTCAACCAAATCAGAGCGTACATTCATGAAAATGTGCTCTAAGTCTCAATAATTACTGTTTTATACAGAACAGGAAAGAGTTTTCTCACAGAGCTAAGGCATTCAACGTTCAGTTATAGTCTTATTTTTTTCTTATCTCTCCTTCCTCAGAAACTCCTGAAGTCTAGTTTCCTACAATGAAAAGAGAACACTGAAAAATATGAAAACATATAATTTTGTCAAAACTCACATCTTAAGTGAGCGATACAAATGACAGGCTGTTTTCCCAAAACTTTAACAGACATAGGAAAAGAGATGGATCTCTGAACAGTTGCATTAAAATTGGTTATTTGCAGTATGAAGACCAAACACAAAGCTTCCCATCTTCCTATAAGCTGTAACGGAATGTAATCCCTTTAAGATCACATTACTCATAAACTACAAAAAGACTACTGCTGTCTTGGAAGGCCTCTCTTGAAAAATTAAACATTTATACAAAATTTTGCTTTCTACTTTGACATTTATTTTTAACTCTGTTTCACTCTTCTCTACACCCTGATCAAAACCTCTATGTACAGAACCCCTGTGCCAATCATACACAGACTATGCAAGCATATTAACTGAAGGGATCCTGACTTTTCAGTGAGAAGGTTGCATTTTTAATTTTTTCCTCAATCATCGTCCAAGGAATTTTAAAACCAAGTAATTACTAATTTCCCAGACAATTTTTATTTTAATACTATATTTCCATCATCGCAGCTACTAGACAAAACAGTAAAAGAACACTGAAAATTATGTAATTTTCTGATATTTGAAGCGCTGTTTTAACTGTCCCTTTCAAGTCAAAGGTCACCTCCAAAAGATGACTCTGGAAAGAGATTCTGAAAGCTTTTTCTCAGTTATTGCAAACTGAAATCTGAGAAGTGGAAAACAAAAAACCTTGTGGTTAGCCTCAATGTGAAAAATTTACTGTGTATGCAGGTCAGAAAATCAATGTAGCCCACAATTTAATGCTCTGAACTTTCACTCATTTAACTGTTTTGTGTTGAGACTGAACATTCATTAGGGATGCTTCACTGAATATAAAGATTCCTGAAAAACAATGGAAAACAAATATATTCTTTCAGCAATTTCCATTCTTACTAGTTGTCTATGTAGAAATCTATTAATTTACAGGTGAAATACAGTCATATATTAACAATGTTCTAATGGCACATTTAATTTCTCCCTAAAGTTTCATCTTAGCCTCATCCCGAAGGACAGAGAAATACTTACTGCTTTTTCAGCACCAGGCTTCAAAATTGTACCTTACCCTCTCACTCATAGTGATCTCATAACTAAAAACTTGCAAACATTTATCATTTGAATCCTACAAAAGCCTCCTACTGCATTGCCCCCTTAGACGTTCTTAAAAAAAGGAGTGATTCAGACACTATCATCTTCTGATTTTCACTGAAAGTCTCTGCTGACCTCACCATTTCTGTTTTCCTGGGGTAAGAACAACTGAAGTGCTTCCACTGACCTACCACACCAAGCCATGTGCTTTTGTGACTATATGCAGTTGCTCTCCTTTCACTCCTTTCTCTCACCACTCTCTAAAGACTACCGAAGAAGCTTTTAACGCTGTGTATTGCCCAGGAAGAAAGCACTGTTGTTTTGACTCATTTAGTGTTCTTATACAATGCTCTGCTGATAACCTCTGTACCTTCTCAGTGAGAGGTCTCTCTTCTAGCGCTATGTCTTCGCATAACCTTACATCAGCCAGTGTGCCAGCCTGGTTCTCTCACCAAGCCCAGTCCTGTGCTACCACAGCTTTTCTCTATTAAGTCAAGTGAGGAAAAAAACTTAGACCCATAACAATTTACTGTGTTGGGGATATTCAGTTACTGGTATCCAAAGATTTAAGTTCTTTCTGTTTATATTTTATTTTTCCATTAGAAATTTTGCAGATCAGCAAAGTTTCTAGTGTGTCTATCTGTGAAGGTGGTCAGTGCGGTTCCTGCAGAGATCACAGCTCATTAAAACAAATTACATAGTCTCAGATATACATTTCCTCCATTTGCTCAGAACAATGTAGGTAGAAAATAAGCAGAGACAAGAACAAAAATACCCATGCACAGCTACAGAGCTTGTCTTTTCCCCCAGCTATACTGTGTTTCTGTGAAGGCTGCAGTTTAGGTTAGAAACTTACTTCAATTTGTAATGTGTGAAAGTGAAGGATTTTAATCCTCCTTTCCGTGAAAACAGAACTTTAACTCTAGAGCTGTGGCCTAACTTCTATAATCCTTTGGGTTTATATACTTCTACTTTTCTAAAAGGAAAAAAAATATTACCCTTCAGCAGAAAAAAATTCTGAAAAAACTTCCTTAAGCTGGGTCATAAGAAAGTGTGAATAAGATAGAATTTGAAGAAAATATTGAGGTTTTAGAAAAAGAAAAAATCCAAACTTTTATGGCATCTTTTGCTAATATTAAACTAAAAAATGCTAAAGAAGAGACAAAACACAGTATATAGATAAAATAAAGCAAGCCTTCAGTGAATGAGCCTTCATTGCAACTAGTGTCTGATCATGTTTTTGTGTTGCTGAAGCACCTTTGCTGCTACTGTTTATTTAGAAAGTAATTAAGAACACACTTGCAAGATTAGGTGACTCGGCTGTTTATCCTGAATTCATTCATAATATGCAGGTTAATATGCCAAACTGACATGGATGCCCACCCACATTGTTACCATCAAATGCTGCTTTCTCAATGGGAGATGCTTTCTGAAGCATTTCATGTTTACAGCTGGTGTGTGATATATTCCAGTCCCCTGCAGTGCAATGGCAAAAAGCTTATTTTTAAATGCTTTTCAGTTGAAATCTTCTACCTATTGGAAATGGCTAGGATCAGCTTCCTAAATATCCAGTTATCACTCAAAATAACCAGTCTGACTCAGCATCAAATGGGATCAAAGCACTCTTAAGACACTTACCAAAGATAGGATTTGTCTCATCCACCTGTAGATCTCTGTAGACATCTACAACAAATTTAGTTTTCTAGACCTCCTTTCCTTGTGGTAGTGAGAAGTAGGAACCTTTAGAGAGCTATTAAAGTGGTTTGTACCAGATGTCTACCTAAGAAGTGAGGGGAACCACGCTCTACAAGTGCCTATTCTTTTTCTATAAAGGAAGCTTGAATGACTGCTTCAGATACTGCCAATACATTAGAGATGTCTACATAGATGAGAGATCTCTTGCCATGGATTCTTGTTGAAAGAGCAGAGAGCTTTTTGAAATTTCCTCCCACTCTTTTCTGAGTGAATGAGTATTTACAATACCCTTCACAGCAGATCAAGCAGGTTAATTTGAATGACTGATTTCAGAAGCTGCTCTCACTTCACCAGCAGTTTGCTATCAGCACTCCCCAGCTGACATTGGGGACTGGAAATTTCAAAGTTATTGGGACTTTAGAATTGATTTCCAACCTGCTACCTTTACTCTTCATGCACTTGTTTTCAGCCTTAGCACACATCTGACTGTTACACCAGAGTACACAAAAAAAATCTTTGTGCAACTTGGACTCATCCATGTGTATGGATACACACCCCCATGCCTTTTTTATTTGGAAGAAAATGTCTAAACCAAAATAGAGATGGTAAAGTCCATTCTTTTGTATCATGACACTCTCTTCTATTACTACAGCATCACTTTTATCTTTTAAATTAGACCTGAATAAAGGGTAAAACTAATTGTAAAATTAATATGAAATGGAGAAATATGATTATTCTCATAACTTTTTTTGGAGTAATTTCTGTTTGAATTTCTTATTCTGGCTCTGCATTTATGAATAGACTTGTACTTAATATGTACAGACAAAATATATTTTAAAATCACATGCAAGCTACCAGTTCCTTCCACCAATATAATACTACACTGGCAACTTGGGAATCAAAGGGAGTCTAGGGTAATGATCATTTAGCATTGTTTTTCTTTTAGAAATGCACCTCTTAATTCAACAATGGAAAACAGAGAATATGTGATGAATCTCTATGTTGGTTTTATTTGACTTATTTATTTTTTTATGCAGCCTTCAAGTTGATTTATAACATTACATTAAAATAACTTGGTGGTGGCAGTCCTTGTTGCAAAACAAATGGATCAAATTAACCATCCTGTGTACTACAATCTTGGACAACAAAGTGCCAAACAGTACATGGGTGGGTTCAGCACTTTTAAAATGCTTTGTATATACCTTAATGCTTACTTCAGCCATTGATTGATTACACTATAGTTATCATGTAAGAGGATCAGCTCCATTACAAGGAAAAAAGCCAGCTATCAAGTACATGGACCTCTATTATTATCACCTCAGAAACACTCAGTAAAAATGAGAGCCTGAAATGAGGGACAAAGGTGAATTTTTTCAATGCTAGTAATTAATTCTTGCTTTGCATAGGGTAATTGAGGGCAATCACAGACTATTGCATGTCATTTCATTACTGGGCCATCAGATGGACTTCTACTTGCATACCCTGGTAAATGTGTTAAATCCAGGAGTACCTTGGCTGCTGGACCCATGCTAAAGATAAAAGCCTCCTTAACCTTCCTGTCGGTCCCATCTACCTTTTATATTTTGTTATTTCCCTTTCCTTTGCTTTAATATGAAAAAGATTAGGAATAAATACAATAAAAACATTCTGGAACAGCACTAAATATGAACTAACATTGTAATGAAATTCCCTGCCTGGGATTTCATGCTGTTATGGTCACTGCTGTCATAATCCTTACCTTCCTTTTCCTGTGCCTGAGCAAATCCCTTACCCAGCTGCCCAGCACTCAAAAGCAGCTGTGATAAAAACCAAAGGCAGCTGCTAGGGTAACAGATACTAACTAGAAAAATATCTGTTCTGTCTTGAAAATCAACAACCAGGATATTCAATTCTTCTTGAATTCCATGAACTCCCCTACAACATAATGTACAATTTCACTGACAGTTTATATCACTTGTTCTGCAAAGTTTGACACACACTTTTTTCTTCAGGATAATTTGTGGGGCATAGAGATATGCTTTTTCAGAATTTTGGCACCAATCTTCTGTCTAGTATGATTAAGAGTACCTTTAGTTAAATCCTACAAATTATTCCAGTTAAAACCATGTAAGTATGGGTCTTCAAAATAGATCAATGTACAGTGCTACCAGATTCACATACCTTCCTTTTAGTAGTTTAAATGAAGAACATAACTTCTGTAGACTTCTTGTACAATATGGATTTTTCTGCAATCTGTTGAAATATAAGTTCTGAATCACTGAAAGTGCATCTCTTTCTCCTCATTGACTTTGTGGGATTCTATAATTTGGTCACATTACATGGAATAAACCTAGGCTTCATTGCATCAATGAAGAGAATAAGGATTCTTATGAGTAATGTCCTTCTAAAATAAGCATAGCCTTAGTCTAGTGCTTTGAAATTTTCCATACTGCTTACAATATCTTGTAGCGCTGTTCTATTTATAATCATGCCAGACAACAAATCGTGGTGGGATCCGACACTTATAGTTGATATCACAGATGATGAACAGCAAAATGTGGACAAAGTATGTCTTTATTTGCCATTTACCAACAAGAACTTTTGTCACAACATTTTCAAATTAAGTGGTTAGTATTGGAGCACATGCTTCCTTTTTGCCCTACAGGCACAAGGCACAGCATTGGTCACCTGAGATCATAAAATCCTAGACTATCCGAAGTTGGAAGGGACCCACAAGGATCATCGAAGTCTAACTCCTGACCCTGCACAGGACAACCCCAAGATTCACACCATGTGCCTGACAGCATTGTCCAAATGTTTCAACTCTGTCAGGCTTGGTGCCAGGATCACTTCCCAGGGGAGCCTCTTCCAGTGCCCAACCAACCTCTGGGTAAAGAACCTTTTCCAAATATCTAACTTAAACCTTCCCTGACACAGCTTCATGATATTCCCTTGGGTCCTCTACCACTGGTCACCAGAGAGAAGAGATCAGTACCTGCCTCTCCTCTTCCCCTCGTGAGCAAGTTGCAGACTGCAATGAGATCTCCCCTCAGTCTTGTCTTCTCCAGGCTGAACAAACCAAGGGACTTCAGCTGCTCATACGGCTTCCCCTCAAGGCCCTTCACCATCTTCATAGCCCTCCTTTGGACACTCTCTAAGAGCTTATTATCATTCTTATATTGAGGTACTCAAAACTGCCCACAGTACTCAAAGTGAGGGCATGAAGTAGAGCAGGATGTGCAGAGATGTGCACGTTCGTGAAAGTAGCAGGTAAATTCTCACCCAGGAAAGAAATAAAACTGTACTGGTGAGAGAGCCATAATCACAAAACTCTATTACCACTCTCCTGCCACTAGCTCTTGAGCTGCGACCTTCCCATACCTGCAGCAACATACTTTGTACATAGCTTTTGTACTAGACAGCAGTTCTCTCATCAAGGCTGAGTGGTTGATGCCTTGAGTTTGGTCAAGAACAGGCAAAAGAAATTTTAATCAAAAACAGTCACAAGACACTTCCATTGTGAGGTGGGTATTTTTGCATATATTGCATCTTTGCTGAAAATGTCAGCTCTACAGATCACATCAAATGTATCTCTACTCTCCATGGGTTTGGATGGCTGCTTTGCAGATAGCATTCTAATTTCATTTTGTATATACAACTGCATATTTACCTGCTGTTTCTGTGATATTTTGTATTGTACTATATAGAAAACAGTTTGACACATATTAGCAAAACAGCATGATATAGGTACTAATACATTCAGCTTGATACCTGATAACAAAAAATTCCAAACAATCAGTCAAACCACTCCAGACTAGTTTATTCCTGTATCCTTTTCACGTCCCACAGGGCAGTTTAAGAATCAAATAAGGGTCACAACTAAGAAAAAAAAATGAGCTCAATGTTTTTAATATTATCAGCAGCACATTTGTTTGATCTTCAGTTAAAATGATGTCCATTGTTTTCATACAATGTTACAGGTCTTTTTGTTTTGTTATTATTTAGCTTCATGTAAATAATTTCATTATGCAAATTAAAATGAATAATTAACTAAAACTATTTTAGCAAATTTCCCAAAAGGGAATTTTTTTTGTAAAATGATTAACATATCTTACAGTTTGATGATTCCAGTAGTAAGAAAGGGAAATGAATTAGTTTCATTTTCAGCACTAATCTTTTCTATTTGCTTAAAAAATTTTCACAGTTTTGAAGATGTCAGGGAAGATTAACCCACTATTAAAGCAGTCATTTGTCACAATTAGCAGAGAGGAAAGTTTCCTTGCTATAACTGAGTCACTATTTTTTTCCATGTTCTAAAGGCTGTTCTCCTTAGGCCTCACTAAACCTTGCAAACTATTTGTCTGGTGCTTCCAAATATAAGGTATTATCTAACACGATATCCTGTATTCTCTGCTACAATTTTTATTATACTTCATTCTCATCAGATGAATTTTCCTGTGCCCCAATGATACAGCCTAATATACTACCAATTTACCTTTTTTTCAGCCATAATAATGCTATTGATTTCAGTAGAAACTGCAATTTTTAAAACAGAAAACTGAATTTAACACTATATGTTTTTCCAGGGAAAGAAAAAGTTGCTGTTTCTAAAACATGACCATCATGTGCATTTATTTGTTGAATGGCATCATGTACTTCCTTAGTTATGCTGACCAAAAACGACTTTTGTTTGAATGTATAACAAAGCAAAACATGCCTTTATCTCTCAGACTTTTAGACTGTGAGGCCTTACAAAACCATAATACCACTAGACTGTAGTTCATACACTGGTGAAAGATTTTTTTTATTTTATTTTAAACTGTATTTAAATCCATTATCAATGAAAGACAGCAGATCAGGGGTAAGACTATTGGATTCAAATTAACTTTATATCATGGGGATTTTTCTGATGCAGTGCTGGTGGGTATCTACAAGAACACAAAAAACTTTCCAAGCGTCATTGTCTCTGGTATGCCTCTCTTTTGTAAATTATACAAGAAATCAATACTGAAAGCAAGGCTGTCAAAACTGCCTAGTACTAGCATATAAGTGACTCTAAATTAATCACAGATTATTGATCATCTTATGGCTGGAACAGCATTGGTGAGGAATAACCAACTAGTTTGGTTTGTCATCAGTTCTGAGAAATGAAAATCTGGAAAACACACCTATCAAATGGACCTTGAATATAAATCCTTTCTGAGGACCTGCACATTATTCTCAGTCTGACAAGACAAGACTACCTCAGCTGAAGGATTTATAGTGCCTGCTTGCAGCAGATGCAATGGACCATAATTACCTGGATTGAGTGTTGCTCTAAAATAGCACAATGGGAGGATAACATTTATGAATCACAATTAGTATGAACCTTACCACCCAGGTGGATCATGGGGCTGCTGTTCAGCAGTGCTACAAAATAAAGGAACAAAATGATCCCCAGTCTGAGAGAAATAAGAACAAATTAACAGAATTCTAGTTGAAACCTAAACTCTAAACCGTATCATTAATTGAACGCCAGCATCAAACATGCACTAGTGATGATAGTTATTTTTTTCAGACTGTTTAGGACAAAAGGGACAGTACCTATCACAAAACATTTATTTCCCTGATATCAATGCAGTTTCTCAGATATATGCATGGATATTTATATGTGCATGCATATATATCTGCACCCAAATACGTATGTATAAGCACCATTTAGTAATTAAGAAATTGCAATTCGGTCATTATAAATGGAATTAGAAATCCCTCCAAGGGTTGTCTTGCAGTGTTGAGATCACATGGGAGAAACTTATCAGATATCTTTTTCTAGTTACCTTGCATAGGAAGCAGTGACAAAAATAGCCTGGGAGGAAATAAATATGTGCCCTTCAGCAGTGGCCAGAGGAAAGACGGTTCTGGCAGCAACTCAATCTGTCATTTGCCAGAGGTGTGGTGTCCGTCTCAGATAATAAATAATAAGTAATGATATTACTGCAAAGATTGCATATACTCCTTCACCTGTGAGAGTCAAAAGAGCTATCATCTGTCTCTGGCTCCACACAAATTATCTAAGGAAAAGCTTCACCTCTGCCTTTTATTCTCCATAACTAATAATACCATATGTCGAGAGGCAATGGATGTCAACAGAAAGAGATGGTTTTCAGGAAACTTCAGGAAAAAAGATAATTAGAAACTGTATGACAGGGCGTAACTGAACTTTAATAATCAGATGCACAAATAGTCTAACAAGCTGATTACACAACTTCTGTTAGTTAACTCATCTTTAAATATCCGTGTTTGAAAAGGCAAGAAAAAGAAACCAGTTGTTGCTCACAAGTCTTGTGTTTACAACACTAAAGGTTATCAGAGAGAGCTAGTTAAAAAGGTCCAAAACAGATCAGAAGACTGCCCTAAAAAATTAATGGCTGGGATGAACAGGGGTTGAATGCTCAGGCTGATTTCCTGGGTCTCTTTTTTTTGGCAACATAGGTATCTTTGATCATGAGGGTTATGTCTAACAGCATTCATCAACAGCATGCAGTACTGTGAAACAGAGGAAATAAATAATTTTTTCCATTTATGTAAAGTTGGATGTTTCCCAAACAAAACAAAAACCAAACTGGAGTTTAGTCCAAATTTGATCAGAAAATTAGCATTAGCCATGGAAAAAAAAAATGTAAAATAAACTTAAATTATTTTTAAAGAAATTAGCTCAATTGATTATTTTTATTAAGCAGCATTACTTTTCATTTGCATGGAGAGAAGTAATAATAAAACCAAAGTAATATCAATTAAGAAATTTTAATTTTACTTAAAAATATTTTCTGTTTCACTTAATTGTTTTGAAGTTGAAAGAGAGGACCCATTCTTTTAACCAAAAGAGAAACATTATACTATTTGAACCACTGTGACTTTTAGCACTGTTAAACTGCACAGAAGTCTTTATTGTCCTGTTTTAAAGAGCCAAAGCTCTCAAAAATAATAATCATATCTTCCTATACAACCTGGAACACTCCAGGACTTCTTCCAGTCATTGCCTTTATGTAGCAGTGTACCTTCAAGAACCATAAAGCACTCACTTTGAAGATAGGAATAGTAGCTTTAGCTCTCAGGATTAACAGCCATTCCTCATTATTCCCATATTGAGCTGCACTAATGAGTCACCATTTGGGTTAGCCTGAGCCATCTTCCACAGTGATTTAAATTAATACAGCTGTTTTGCCCTGAAACAGAGTGGGAGGACTCCCACAAGCTGTTTTTGGGCCTCAGCTGCGGGGGCTGTAATGATTACCCAGAGAAGCAGCAATAAACAGCTGTGAAAAGTAAATTCAAACTGTTCTAGCTAGATCTTGTTTGTCTCTGCACTAACTTAATCAGCCTCATCCTAAGCACAGACGAGTTCTTAGGATTTCATTCATCCAAAGACTGGGGAGGCTGGCCTGACCTTTCTTAGCTTGTAAAGCACAATGAGATCACAGTCTATTGCTTCAGGGGAAAAATAGCAAAAGATTAGTTCTGTGATGGAGATTTAATAGTTTTGACATGGCCATAGGGTATACCAGGTTTCTAACTTTCATCTCCGGGCCCATTTTTTTCTTTACCTTAATAATGGGCAGCTATAAAAGTAAATTTTTGCTTTTTAAAGTAAAGGAAGATGTAAAGCTGCAATAGCAACAAGTTTCTGGAAGTCCATGGAGAAGATTTTGGAAAGGAACGTGAATTTTTTGATTCATACCCTAGAGAAATCCCAAACCCCAGTGTTTTGGAACCAATTTTGTTAACTGCACAGAGAAACAACAAACCTCAGAAGGGAGCAAGTAGCAAGTTGTGAAACTTTAACAAGATCTCCAAGGAAGCTTAGACAAAAAGGTAAAGAATCAATGTTGCTAAGACTTTACAAAAATATCAGAGATAAAATTTCATTTTCATGAGCTTCATCTGAACCTTGGATAACCTGGCCAAACTCTCGAGTTCTCAATAAAATATCTTTTCTTAGTTGGACAGTTTTAAATTGACTAAAATTTTTTAGAAGCTCCATTAGTCAGAACTTAGAAAAGTAGAAGATGCTATAAACTGAAATAACTGAATTCTGTATAGCACTGTATTTTCTTTTATCATTACCACTTTAGTTGATTTTTTTTACAGTTATCTGTTGTTACTGCTATTTTATGATTATCTATTACTTTATGAAGACTGTAAGGCTTTCACATATAAAATACGTAAATCCACGATGCAATGTTATGCATACTTGCCAAATGGAAATAATTAATCCAGAAGGTTTAACCATTTAACCATTTAATCATTTAATCATTACACTAAAAACAATCTTTTAATTGTTTAAAATAAAAATTAAAAAAAAAAAGTACAATTAAAGTCTGAAAATCAATTCTTTCTTCCTTCCCCCACCCCAAAACAAACCTATAAGTGCCTGGTAATTTGTTTGCATTAGTATAGCTAGCAAGACCATGAAATTCAAATGAGGGGAAAAAAGGACAAAAACATCTATTCCTCATAATAGTATTTTACATGCACTTCAGATGTTAGAGCTGCTTGCCTGGAAATACAAAGAATAATACATTCAGATCCAAATTTATGAAAAAGTAAAAATCATGTTCTACTATTTCCTTAGGATGTATTAAATATTTTGTGACTGGAGCTTTGCAAAAAATGCCTGTGTGATTTGCTGGCAAATCACAGGAAAAAATGAAAAATCAACTTTTACTTAATATTTTAATAATTTTTAATCAAGTAAAAATATATTCATTTTGAAAGTAAGATCTGATTTAAAAAACACTCAAATTTTTAGTTAATAAAAATAACAAATTAAATAAAAAATAATCTAGAAATGAAAACCGAAAACAGTTCAAAATGTAAATTCTCAGTTTAGGATCAGCCCCAAATTCTGAGTCACCTTAATAGTATATTATCCACAGAGAAGGTAGATAAATTACTAATTAAATTACATTAAATTACTAATGGAATTAAATCCATTCTGCCATGTATGTTTAAGCTGAATGACTTTTTAAAATTTCATTTTATTTTATTCTCTTCTATGCTATTTGTTAAGGTGCTTTTCCTGAAACTCTCTCTATAGAAAATCCTATTTACTCAGACAGGAAGGTTGGCTTAGAAAACTTTTGACTAAATTTACGTCCAAATTCCCGTAGGTAAGAAGATGGACTTCTGGATGTGTTCAAATTCTAGAAGAGTAGAAGGTAGTTAACTCCTCCTTGACTCGACCTCTTCCATTTTTCTTCTTGCTTTTAAATCTATATGCAAGTCCCACTGGTTTATGAAAAGTTAAACAGAATTTTAACCCTGTATCTTGAGCCACTCAGGCTGAAGGAGGGGGGCTCTGATTTCCAAAACCTCCCTAAGAATTCAGACAGTGGAAAAGATCCGCCACTCACTGTGAGTGTGGTTTAGCCTCATCTTTGGGATACAGCAATAGCTAAAGTTTAAAAACACATTTTCTTTTCTTANGTTGGCTTAGAAAACTTTTGACTAAATTTATGTCCAAATTCCCGTAGGAAATAGGACTAAGGTCCTTGCTGCCTGCTTATAGCAACTGAGGAGATGTAACAGGGGCCCAAAACGGTAATATACACACACACAAATAGTTTTCTACATGTAAGACTGAAACACAGGGAGCACAAGAAACAACACTCGAGAGGCTTTTCCTCTTGCATTTGCTTTTTGAGAAGAAGTTTTTTTATACTTTTCTTTAGAAATTATCTTACAGGGAACCTATTTTTATGTAACTATCTTATCATTTTTTAAGCCAGAAAAATCATGTTTCACCTTTCAGTTAGACATCTGCCTTCTAAACAGAGCAAATAATATTTTTTTTCTCCATATACAACATCTAAATCTGCCAAACATTTTAGATTTTTATTTAGAAAACACTTTGTTCAGCTACTCTGTAAGGAAAGCAAAGGAATGTACTGTTTGCTCTCACTGCTTGGTCTTGTAGAAGACCTCTATCCTTCCTCATCCTGCCTCTCCTGTGCCAAATTTTTTTGTGACTCAGCAATTCTATATGATGTTTCTAAACTCCAACTACCCAGTCAATATCTAAGTGGTTGAAAGATTAATTTATTCCCACTGAGATCAACTATGTCAGGATAGCAAAGGCCAATTACAGACAAAAGCTATCACGGAGTGGTCACTTCCAACCTCCTGCCAAGACCAATCCCAAATGCAAAGAAAACCAGCTTCCAGTTGAACTGAAAAGGCTCTAGTTTTAGTATATCCCATGCAGCCAGCATACTGGTATCACTTTTATGCATTTTTCGACAGCTGAAGGATATGCTTTGCTGCACTGCCTCACTCATCTTGCAAGCAGCAGCAAGCATGTATCGTGCCCAAAGCAGTGGTGATGCGAGGTGGGAGGGAAACAGATGGCACATCAAACATGGGTTTGGTACGTGAAGGGAACAGAGGTTGTCGCGTAATTGTGACTTCAAAAAAACTCTTTTACACACTGCTTGTTGACAGCTGTTATTATGATATCTAATCTATAGTCATCATTTGTGGAAGCAGCTCAGCCAGGACCCTGCAGTCATTCTGCTAAACCCACTTAGTGGATTACCTCGACCTTTAGTTCCCAAAAATTCAACATCTCTCCTATTTTGTTACATGAGAGCAGAGTAAAAATCTCTATCAACAACTGTGAGTAAAAATGCCCCAAAATACAGAGAAAGGAAGGAAAAGAAATAAAGTTGGGGGCATAATATGTGCCAGCAATCCTTATTAGAGGAGTTATTGCTGAAGGCTGGCAAGGCAATGTGTAGGGATCCTTATTAAATGGGTAATTTTGGGCAGTGTAGAATTGAGTTGAGTTTAATTTTTGCTATCTCAGTTGTCATACAGTATTATCTCGAATTAAGTTCTCTGCTTCAGCCCTATTGCCATTTCATCAAATAATACATGCTTAGGCCCACAAAATGGAACAGATCCAGCAGGAAAATCTGAAAAAGACTAATCCAGAAAAATGAATAACTGGTTCAAGATGGCACTCTCTTCTCATGCTGGAGACCACAACCCTACACATTAAATCCAATTTCTCACTTACTACTGGTGTTGACCAAGAACTTCACTGGGGAGCTGAGGGAGCTTTGCCAGCAAAAGACTTCTTATAATGACACTAATCAATGATGAGCTTCTGTTTCAATTAATTGGATTTTACAGCTAAAATAAACAAACAAAACTTTGTCATGAAGCTCTTGGCCACTTCTAATATGCAAAAAACAATTCCTGGACCAATTCCATCTCTAACATTAAGGCCAGTTACAAGCTAATGTATCAGAGTTTAATGAATTGACTTGAGAATTAATTCACAAACTTCAGTAGTAGGTTTGAAAGGTACATTGCTCAGTCATGCTGTAACTTACCCAAATAACTGTGTCACTGCAAGTATGTATCTTAACAGCAATTGTCACAGTCCTTGATGAGATTGTGAATAACCTATCTTCCTGTTCTGGGTTCTGAGAAGAAGGAGAAAATCATCTAAAATTCCTTTTCAAAACTGACCAGTTCTTTTTCACAACACCAAGACTTGGAATGAAAAAACTACTTGATTAAGAATTCTTCAGCAGTCCAAGCCAGGCCATTCACTGAATAATAACTAGCTGAAGAAAACTCAGTTTCTGTACAGATTAACCTTAAGATACCATTACTAGAATGGAATTCCAAGATGCAAATGCTGTATGATAATGGCTGATCCCCTCAAAAAAAAAAAAAACAGCCAACCACAAGATTATTCACAGCTACAGGCTGTCTCTTTTGTAGCTAATGTGGGGTTTGTTCAACATGAAATCTGTGACCTTATAACCTTGACTTTCTCAAAGAGCGTCCAACTGAGATTTTTAATATATGTCTAATAGAATGTAAGATGACTGCAGTGTAAATGAACAATAGTCAATTCTTTATGCTTATCATAATGTGTGATAATTTACTCCAGACTCACACAAAAAGATTTGTATTCAAGCTCTGTAGGAGAGCTTGTAAACAAGAAATCCATGGATTCAAAAACATTTACAAAAATCAGAGTGATGGGACTAGGTAACAAATAAAAAGCAAACAGAATTCTGTCTTTCATCAACTGGAATGCTATATTGTAAGAAGCAGGTATATGTGGTTTAGGGAATGACCATTTGATTAGAACTAATTACTAGAAATAGTGCCTCTATTTCACTACGTTACTGTGGTGAATTTCTATCAGCTGTATAATGGAAAACCAAGCCTCATGTCAATTCAGAGAATAATTAGACAAGCTCTCTATTGATAGGCACCGCAGTGACTCAAACATAAGTTAGAAAACAATTACTGTTATTCCTCCACAAGAACAAACGCCAAGCCTGACGCTATGGGTACTATCATGTCTGCCATCTTAACTATGAACATCGCAATTTTATTCACTCCATGTGGTTCTAGAAAGTCACAAAATTCAATTCCAAGAAGTGTAAATATTTTAAACTTATGAAAATGACACTTTATTTTATGCGAAATGGACAAAATAGCAAGAGGCCTGTAAATAAAGTCAGGCAACAAAATGACAAATATTTGGATATTTAATTCAAGCCAAACAATGGTTTGATCCAGCAAGCACTTCTGTCAGTACAGAATTTGTATGTGTGGGTTGCTGAGCTGAATTCAATTAAATGTTTTTGGGCATCAGAGATTACACACATTGAAATCCGAAGGACAGATGTCACCATTTGCAACACAATACTGCTATTTTAGGGCAGCTTTTAAAACCCATCACAATTTGAAATGCTTAATACTTCATTCAATTAATGAAACAATATGGATAGATTCTACTGGGAGTCAGCTTCTATTAATACACATATATTTGCCTTACTTTATCAGTATGACAAAATGTGTGTAATTTTTAAAGCCTCAAAACATTTAACTGAATTTTAAAGATGGTAATACTGGTCTAGATCCTAAAGTGATGCAGAATAACACAGTTCTGATGTTTTTAACTCCCAGTTGAAATAATTTCATATTCACAAATACACGAGTGTTCATAAATTACTGACACATAACACATGAATTATAAAATACTACTAAAATTTATAATTTGAAAGATTTTTTTTTAATGCGTTGAACAGAGATAATAGTCTTATATTGGAGTTTTTTAACATTACTTCTGTCTGGGACAATGTTTTTGTATACATGATATGAAGTCAACACCAAAATACTATCCTTCAACAAAACCAAAACCAAACTAAACCAAAACCAAACAACAGCAAAGCAAAGAACCATAATTTTAGCTATGAGTAGCTACACATTAACACAACTAGCATGCATTTATACTGAAATGGGTGAAAAGATACCTCTCTACACCAGTTATGAACAATACAATTGTTTCAAAGAAGTAACAGAAGTATTAAAAATGTTGAGGTTTATTCTCCGTCTATTTATAACACTGAACAAGCAGTCAGTAAAGTTTTTGACACCTTTACAAAGTGTTTAAAATTGATAATGAAAAGTAAATTATGCATTATGGTTGTTATGATTCTGTCAAAATTGTGAGACATAAGTGTAAAAATACAGCCTTTACTACAAAAGAAGACAAGCTGGGGCTAGTATGCTAAGCTAAAGCTATGAAAAACATATGCTGAGGGGTTTTTTTGTTTTGTTTTGTTATACTTCTGAGTGGTAGTCATTCACAGCAGCAGGTGGTTTAGAGGCCTGATGGTTTGTTCTGATCAGAACTGTCACAGAAAGAGATTATCTGTTCCAAGCAAAACCAGCAAATTATACATTCCATTCACTAGCAGATGCAGAATTGACAGTTTTTCCAGTGAGTCTTCCAGAAATAGAAATAAGCTATTACTGATTCTTACTTTTTTTTTCCCAAATTCTGTTTTTGTCTGTTTACTAGCAGAACAAAATCTGTAGTGAGCCAGAGATTCAATTATTTCATTCATTTCTCAGAAATATAAAATTTGTAATCACTATTTACCTTAAAAATAAACCTTTTTCTCTATGGCCTAGTTTCTGTGTCTTTAGTTTTCAACCCTGGGCACTCTCAAAATTTTTACTTTTTTTTAAAATCGAGATAATTTTCTTTCTCAAAATCAATCATTTCTAAAAAACTCAGTTAGAAATCCTTATTTATCCTTGGACTTTACCATGAAAAAAGTCTTACCTTATAGATTTCACCTTATTCATAAATCTTACATGTCTCCATAAAACAGAAGGAGTCAGATTGATACCTTAATGACAAGGCATTTCAAGTTGTTGAGATTTAAGGCAGTGATGCACAGGAAAGTAGAAGGACAGGGTGCTTCCATGGAGTGGAACTTGGATGATGTAGCTTTGCATGCTTCCTTTATCATTATTGATTTTACAAAGGGAATTAAATACTGCTTGCAGTTGGAGACATAATATCAAGGAGAGCAGAAAGACCAAGCATATCCCTAAGCAAGTCTGAGGCTTGCCTAGAGAGGAATTTGATCAGCTGGGGTTTCAAACAGCCCTAGGGTCTGTTTGGGGAAGAGCTAAAAGCTACATTTAATCCCAGCAGACTCTTAGTCTTAAGAGGTTCTTAAAAAGGTCATGAAACATCTTGTCCAGAAATAATTGACTTTTTAAAAATTTTTTTTAATAATATTAATGTACTAATGCAATGACTAGGAGTATAATATATATATCCAAGATCCACTTCATAAAATGTTTACAGGTAATAGAAACAATAATTCAAAATGCCACAATAATTTTAAAAAATAAATTAAGGATGTTGATGGTCAATTTCAGAGTCTCTCAATGCCTATTAGTTGGAGGGGAATAACAATTAAACCACTTCTTTTACACTGCAATTAAAATTCTTCCTCTGATAGTTTCTTTATAAGTCTTCCAGATTTCTATTAGCTTTTTTCTTCTCTGGAAAAAAATCTCTTATAATCCTTCTCTGCATTTTAGCTAGTTCTCTGTTTGGACTTAGTTGCAAACAACTCCTCCAGGATGCAGTGAGGTATATCGTATAAAGTAATTAAAGACTCTTTCATCAGTCTATCTCTGTCTGCAGTTGCCAATGGGGTTTTCTCTCACATTATTTGAGAATTCCCTGCTATTTTCAGCAGACGAATTATAATGGCAATAATTCTTTCTCGACTTTTTTGCCTGTCAAGGCAACAGACCTCCTGCAGGACTTGGTGGCTGGTGCCTTAGAGTACAACTGGGATATTTTTCTAGATGTCTTTGTCCCTCTCTCTCAGCTTTACCAAGCATTTCTCTGTTGGCATACTTCTCCATCTTCAATTCAATACCCAGGGGCTGCCATTATGCCGAGTTTGTGCAGTTTTACATTGACCTAATTATAATGCTAAACTTGAGCTTATTTCTTGTTCAGAAGTTTTATCTCAGATTTGGTTGGATCCTTTCCCAGTCTTTCAGAGACACTACAGAGAAAACAGTGTCTAATCTAAATTTATTTCAATGAAGCTGTAGAGAAATTCACAGCAGAGAACTAAAGGAGACTTTATTTTTGAAACATTATTATTTCAGTTGTCCAAGGTGACAAAAAGCCCCAACTCATCTACTTGCATGAAGTAATTTGTAAAGTCTGTCAGCAATTACAGTATGAAACCAAGCCTACATTTTCTACATCTATCACCTAATGGCTATGGAACATATGCACTGTGGAAGAGAAATTACTGACTTTAAATTGATATCAAAATATGGGATCTAACAAGTGAACAAAATAAAAAGGGAAGGGAGTGTACCAGTCATCAGGATCTGTCATCACTCTGGCAGTGATAGAATAAGAATTATCCACAGACCCTGCCACCTCCTGGAGTTTCTTCTCCTCTCTTTCCTCCCACCCAACCTAACACTGCTCTTCCTCATCATCGTGCTTAGAAATTACCTGATCACATCAAAACAGAAAAGGCATAGAGAGGATATCTTCACTTTCCCTGCCTCAGTCAGATCTCAAGCTTTATTTGAAATGCTTCTGTTCCTAACATCACTTGCTCTCCTGTATCCTTTTCATATTCACTTCATATTTCTTATCTTCAATCCTTTCCAGTTACAGAGCCACACCACCAACCCTAAATATGTTTTCTATCAACATGAAAAACAATGCATTGGAAAACAGACCTAAAATTAAGTCCAAGTAAAACAGGAAGACAGAAAGAGACGACCAGTACAACTGCGTCCACCAAGTCAGTTACTTATTGATGTGATGAACAAAATCCCAGAGTAGGGGTTTTCTTCATAGACTTGGCAGTTAGAAACACTGAGCCTATTGGGTTGTGGTTCTTGTTAATGGCTGAAATACCTCTTTTTTCAGCTACTACAGCCACAGGCTGAGTGGTCACACTTTGTTAACAGGCAATGTCAAAACAGATGTGCTTAGCAGATTATGAATTCTAATCCATTTCATTGCAAGTCTGCTAGCCTTAGCTGCTCAAAATGTTCTATTTTTGTTCGATTGCAATAAGCTTATCACTAGAAAGGCAGCTAATGATAATATCTCAAACAGTATGACACAGCCACAAGTTTGTCGAGTGTCAGACTAGCTGACTACATTGTCTGTAATACCTGTCTTTCTTTCAAAAGCTATGATGCACCATTCAACCCTCGTCACTGATGCTGTATTTTCTGCTCTGGCTATCTGTTTTTCTCACTTCTGAATCTGTTTGATTTATTTAGTCTTCAAGGAAACTAGACAGGACTGGAGTAGTGAAAGCTGCTGTCCTTCTCAGCTAACTTTTTACAGTAATGAGTATCAGCATTACTACCTAAAAACTGTGGAGCAGAAAGGATTTTTATTCTAGAAACTCTTTAGGACATTAGAATTGCAAGACTTATTGAATATTGTGCATTTTCAGCCACTTGAGATTTTTTCCTTTCCTTTTTTTCATGTTTAATTAAAGGGAAAAGGTGGTTTCTGTGGTGGCAGCTTATAACACAGTCTTTGTATTTGAATCTGAAGTGGGTGTAGCTGTTCAGTTTTGCGGGAACAGCTATGTAAAAAATGGTTTGATGCTGAGCCCACTCCCACTATCAGAAACTAGATGGCATCTCCTCTTATACTGGAGACTTCTGCTCTGTGTCTATCAAGTGTGCCGCCTATAAAGCTGTTAAGTGTTCTGCAATATATTAGCATGATGAGGGCTGTAAATGCCATAAGAAAATCCCCACCAGCTGCACTGGGCTTAGTCTTTTTAAGTTAATACCCTTCAGCCTTACACAGACTAGTTTGTGCCTGGAGTCTGAAACCAAGTTATTCTCCTGTATTTGTAGTGGTTCAGGTAGTGCACCCAAAGGGAAAACAAACCTTGTCTGGCAAATGCAGAGTCACAAGAAGTGTTTTGAAAGATTAGCACAGTGTTACCTAGATATTTCATTATATAGATCAACCAATGTGCTCAGCTTCCTCAGTCAAGTATGGAAGTGGAGAGATAAAGTCATAGCTTAATTCAGAAAAAATATTTCATAAGACTGCTTTCCAAGCCGAACCTGACCAAACAAACCAATAAAACTAGGACACAGAGATATTTGGAAAATAGTTGAAGGCCAGAATGCTTTCTGTACAATGTACCAGGAGAGACAGGTCTTTCACAGCAATTAAGAAATCAAACATTTTAGCCTGACATACGCTACTGTGTCCTGCTGAGAACTCCAAATGTAGAAATGTGGGAGTTAGGATCCATCCTCTACTTGTGATCTGATTATAAGAAAAGCTGTGAAAATATTTACACTTACATAAAATCCTATCATACCTACTAGAATAAAAGAGAATCTGTGCTTAGCTTTTGCAGCGCACGTTTCTACACATGGTTTTCAGTTCCTCCACTTAATTTCATAAAAAAAGAAATGGAAGGTATTTTGCTTAGTGAATTTGGTGATTCTAAAACCTTTCACGTGGGAAATTCAGGTGATGGAAGTGCTAGTTGCAGGTGAGAATGGACTGCGTGATCACTTCTGTTGGGCAGTGGGTTGAAAACAGTGTCTGAAGGTTTACACATGCAAAAATGTTCACAGCTGATGCATAGCTCCAAACCTATGATAAAAGGCAGGTAATTCAGTGTCCTGTTTCTGATATCACTGAGAGTAAAGTGCATTCAACCTTGAAGATCCAACTCATATATTAGCAGTGAGACATTGGCCCTGATTGCTTCTTAGCAATTTTTGTAAGGTTTGATATGAAATATTCCAAATAATTATAATGCTGATTTCCCTCCCTTTGTTTGATGATGGTTATCCAGATTGTGGCTGTGTGAGCTGACAGCTAAAAATTGCCAGATAAGCAGCAAGGTTTAAAGAATGGAATTTTTCTGTCTCATTTTTCTTCAAGGTTTGCTACTGGGGCACGTACAGTGCACATTTTAACAGCTTCTTCCTGCAAACACTTATGCACATGATTAACCTTTTATGTGAGAATAATCTGCAGTGTATTACTGGCAATAAGTATCAAGTCCTATGGATATGATGATCTAAAAAGATCTTTAAGGTCCCTTCCAACACAAACGATTCTATGATTCTATGATATGCAGGTACCTTTAACAACTAATAGTCAAAAATTTCCTCTTATGGAGGAAATGACACAGAAAATGTGAAGAATTGTTATTACTTTATTTTTTTTTCATTTTGTCCTGCTTTTCTTCCAACCATAAAAATATTCCGTAGTTGTATTGGATTAGCACAAATATCAGCTGAAAATTCAAAGACCCACCAAGATATAACTTGTGTGTTTTTTCCTCCAAATATATGTCATAAATGTTATTGCAATTAATTGTTTAAATAAAATGTTTGGAAATTTTCATCACTAAAGATATGGTTTAATCTGCCATTCACTAAAATGGTGCAGTTGATCTGTGAATATTTGCAGGTTTTCACACCTACAGATAACTGCATTTAATCTTAATAAATACATTTCTCAGATCAATAGAGCCATAGGGTCAGATTTTCTTTTACCTTTTCACACTGAGAACATGAGAATGTCGTTTTCTTCCTGCTTTCATATATTTCTATCACCATCACTGGTCTGCTCTGGCCTCCAATCGGGAGGCCTGGAGACACACTATCCACAATTCTGCTGCTTCTTTTGAGAATACATGCAGGATCACTCTCGAGGAAAAAAGATAATGCAGAAAGAACCGTGTCCTGTCGGTACAACCTGGGGAGTCATTCTGCTGTGCCTTTTGCAACCGGACGTGTCTATCTCACATTGGCCTTTTTAGCCATCAGCGCGCTTGCAGCAAGCGTGGGTAGAGTCCTTCACAAATCTTCGTTCCCGAAGCCTAGCCATGATGATGATGATATTTCTACCTTACCCATTTCTTGCTGACATTCAACAGTTTCTAAATGCAGCATTTCTATCTGCATGCTTAAATGTACTGCTCTTCGTTTTCTGCTGAGACTGAAGAAATATGATCAGATGACTCTTATCTCAAAGGATCAGCACTGTATTCTGTCTCTGATGCACGGCATCCCACTGGAGTATTGGATTGTTTATCTACTTGCACTCAGTCTTATCTTTCGTATCTTGTAATGTAGTACATTAAAACAAGGCTGTTGCCCCATTTGTTTGCTTACTGTTTTACCACTGGCAGTGCCCTTGTCATGTGTTGTGCAATTGTTGCACTGTGCTTTTTAAGCATACACCTTCTATAATTATCATGATTAACTGTGTAAATTCTTGTGGTGCTTAAATACCTACAGAGTAGAGGCCCTGACTGTTATAAACACTGCACAAATAGTGACAAGTGAAATATTAGTAGAATGATAGAATAGTTTAGTTTGGAAAAGACCTTTAAGATCATTTAGTTCATCTGTTAAAGCAAAACTGACACTTAACCATGTCAATAAGTGATATATCTACACATCTTTTAAACACCTCCAGAAATGGTGACTCCACCATTTCCCTGGTAGCCTGTTCCAGCACTTGACAGCTCTTCACTTGAAGAAACTTTTCCTAATATCCAGTCTAAATCTTCCCTGGTGCAACCTGAGGCCAATAGCTGAGAGAAAAAGTAATTTGAGGGGTAGGTCATTGTGATAACTAGACTTCTCTCAGAAGGAATCCTGTATTTTGACTGTAACAATTAAATTGTATTCATTTATATACTCTAAAAATATAATTTTAGATATGTATTACAGATCTTTGAAGAGTATGAAAATTTTTGTAACTTTAAAATGCAAATATATATAAGAATACATATATCCTTGAGTGCAGTGTATTGTTCTGACCCTTACTTGTTGTCACCCAGACAGATTTTTAACTTCCCAAGGCAGACTCATGCATGCCTATGCAGCTCTTCACATGTTTTGAAGGCATTATGCTAATGTCTTTTTGGTAGCGGCTAAAGTATGTCCCCTTTAACAAAAACATGCAAGGTGTATTTCTACTGTTTAACAGCAGTCCAGAAAAACTGTTTTCTGAAGTCCTATTTTGTGCAAATTTTCTCCTTCAAAATTATCATCTAGGATATGAGTGACTTCTTAAAGTCTTTACTGAACAAAGAATAACATAAGCATGAGCTCTAATTCTTTCCTGATTGAAAAATTTTATGAAAAAAAAAACCACTCAAAACCACTCCCTCACCTTTTTCATCATCAGTAATACCATACAAGCTCCAGGAAGATAATTTAGACAGCTTTTTGTAGAAGGTCATATTTTCCTACAATCACCTAACCCTTTATGACAACAACAGGACTGCTGTACCTGGCATTTCATTAAGGTGGCTATGTTGGAATAGAGCACTTCCGAACAGTGAATTAGTGACACATTCTCCATGTTTGCACATCATATTTACATCCCAAAGTGCAACTAGGAAAAGACAAAGCTGCTAGGTAGTGTAGTGGGTGAATTATCTAGGAGTTTGATGACATATGTGAAACTCTGCAGAATACCACCTGCACCCAAAAACTGAAAGCTGTAGTGAAATGTTCATGGTTAAAAGTTAATGTGATCTAATATAACTTCTTTCTATTCAACTCCATGCTTTTTGATCTATGGGACTCAATATAAAATAAGTGAAATAAGCCTACTAGCAAACATAGTTTATGTACAAACATAGTTTAACTCTGAATGACGAGTTTAGAATTTTCTTTGGTGGTGGGAAGTATTTTGTTTCTGTATTACAGCCATTCATACTACATGCTAACTGAGAGGTTTGGGTGTGTGTAGCTGACACAGCACAAGTGGGCATTGCATCAGTTGGAGATTAGGACTGGGAACACGAGTCAGCAGTGACAGCACTAATGCATGAGAACTGCTGTCTTCTGAGTATACAAATAAAGCAAGAAGCTCACCAAAGAAACAGCATTTTACTACATAGGAGTTGCATAAGCAAAACTATAGCAGAATAGGTGTGCTCTAGAGTCATTGAGGGCCCACTTGGCAGGGAACTTGTGGGATGGCCAAGGGATTCCCTTGCTCAAAAAATGGATGCTTCCTTACAGCAGCACAGACATATGTTCTCAATAAACTGAGAAAATGTTTACTGGAGCAAAATTCAGCAGGTGTCACGACATAAAACAAAAAATATCAAAACTGTTAGATTCAAGTTGTAGCTCAATCCCTTCCCAAAACTGAAAAAAAAAAATTAATTATAACTCTGTACAAAAGCCAAAAGAGAAATCTTTACATGAGGTACAGATATGTTTCCCTTATCAGCCACAGCATTCTATGTTTCCAGTACCAGAAAGCACATGCTTAATTATTCGCAGCTCTCTGTTATACACTATCTACAGAAAATGTATTAATATCAAGGGGTAAAAATATTTTGCTGACATCCAACTGTGAATTGTGGTTTTTTTGTAACTCCTGCTAAATGATTGTTATTTCATCCACATTGTGCTTGTTTTTACCCTTCCAGAACCAGGACCCTCATGGAAATTCAACCCTGACTTATGACTGTGTTTGCAGTCGCAGAAATCTCCTCCCGACCTTGCTACTGCTCCTTCTGCTTTTGAAGGCACAGCAAAGTACACTGGCAAATTTTTCAGTGAGGGGGTGAACCATTACTTGGGCATGGCTTCTGCCTTACTTGCCCCTTTTTCCATTAGCGCTACTCTTCCCAAGAAGAGCTGGAGGTATTTGTGTGTAAGCAGGGATCATACGGTACTTGTTCATTCTGTACCTTGTAGGTTATGACTAGTTTATGCTTTAAGATTACTAGCAAAAAACATATCAGACAGCATATGACAGATTGCTGGCTCGTTAATATTCCCATTGTGTATAATCCTGTCTGGCAATGACTCATTTACACTTGTTTTAACAAGCCGTATAAAAATCTCCTCTATGCAAATTGCCCTAGCAGTAGACAGCAGTAAATTGTGACTGGAGTGACCCACATGAAATTCAACTCCTCGAAAGCCATTCTACGTATAAGAGCAGTAATCTGCTCTGCTCTGTAAAGGCTATCACTTCCATCTTTCCATCAGTGGATTGCGGCACTCATGAGAGGTGAAACAAAGTAGAGGTCAGAGATTTGACTCCTTGTGCAAGTTAATTGTCTTAATCCATTCCTGGCAGTGTCATTTTCTAAGGCCCATTTATCCCATCCAGGGATAAATTGTAGTAATGTCACGGAAGTGAATTAATTCTATCAAATTTGTTAGAACTCTTGGCAGTTACCAGCTAAGCAAACAAAAGATTTCTTTCAAAAGCTAATCTTGAGTATTTTTCTGTTGCTTTGCACACAACAAAGTGAAAACAAAAATAATTTGGTATTAAACATTTAATTTCAAACTTCAATCTTTTTGAGGGTTTCTAATTTAATAAGTCCACTTATAACTTTTGAATTGACCTTTCAGAATTTTACATTTAAAGAATTTGGAAATATAGACATTAGTGTACCTTCTTGAGTTGAAGACTGAACCTCTGATGTCCACATGGAATAAGAACACCTTTTGGCTACTCCCCTTCTCATTCAGATAATTGTTCCTTGAATAAAAAAATCCTTGTCACTAAGACTGAGTCTTGATTTCAAAGCATCAACATTTTTGGCTGAGAAACAAAGAAACCATGATGAAATGCTCTTTTTTGGGGTGACAGAATATCAGCAGTACTGGGGCCTGTATTTATCCCCTTCCTGACAAATGTCAAGCAAAGTATGCATCAGAAGGGCCACATGGGATATGAACAACCATTGCAAAGAAGAAGAAAATCCTGTTCCAAATTCCTAGCTCTCTTATTTAATAGCAATAAAGTTACTGCTACTTTCCGCAGCATGGTGTTGTATGAGCAGGGTGTACTTCAAAGACTTTCCAAAATTAAAGGCTCTCTCCTTTCTCAAGGCATATCCTTATGCAACAGGCATTTTGAGTTGTAGCAAACCTATTGAAAAAGGCAAAAGTGAGATTAATTCAAAAAGTCAAGCAAAGACAATGACTTCATATAAGATGCACAGAGAGTTTTTCTGGGCAGCAGGGAAGTCTGGAAAGAGACATTTGTCTCTCTCTCTATATTGCCTTTTCTTCATTCCTCCACTCTTCACTTGAACATATATGATTTAGCAAAGAGACTGGTTGAAACAGATGTTACACATTACAGGACGCTGTCAGATAGTTTAGAAAAAATGCATGATACTGATAGGATATTTTCAGAGCAGGAAGTGTACTCAGGGAACAGATGTGAGGACATTTGCATTGCAGCAAATCTTTGAGTAAGTACACCAGCTTTTCAATTCTTACAGCCTTGACGACTTCCAGGTGAATACCAGAGCTCTTTAATACAGGGACATTTCCTGAAAACAAGCAAACAGTACGGGGAAGAAAAAAGCCACAGAACAATTTCCCTCTTAACAAATATTTGTTTTTCTCTAAAAATATAAACTTTTTAATTTGGGAAATGGTGAAATTAAGGAGATGTAGATAGGTCTGTTTGGTTTTGCTGTTTTTCTGTGGCCTCGTGACAAATTGCTACTACATATTTGCATAAAATATAATGAATCTCATTCAGCAGACAAATAACATTAAGGAGTGGTGTTTTATAAAAAGATATACAAAACGTATTTATTAGAAAGCTCTTTTCACATTCTTTTAGACTACCTTCTAGCATCTGTACACTGAGCTATACCTTGTTATCCATCTACTAAAATTATAACGGGTTTGATTGCCACAACACTGGGGAGATAATGACTAAATTAGACTGTTGGCAATAACAGAACCATCTTTTTAAATCATGCCAATTAGCATTAGAGTTTCTTCCCTCAGGTGTCCCTGGGGTCCCTTTTGGCTGCCTTTATTGCTTGAGATAAACAAAATCATTGTTTTTACCTATATCTCTGATAATTACTTCTTTTCTATTTTTTAAAATTTTTATTATTATTGCTGTCATAATGAGCTGGAGTTGTTGATTGCATTGTGTGCTGGTTTTGGCTGGGACAGAACTGATTTTCTTCACAGTTGCTTGTATGGGGCTGTATTTTGGGTTTGTGCTGGAAACAGTGGGGATGCTGGGGGATGTTTTAGTTATTACTGAGCAGTGCTTGAACAAAGTCAAGGCTGTTTCTCTTCTCATCCACCCTGCAAGCAGGCTGGGGATGTGCAAGGAGCTGAAGGGGACACAGCTGGGACAGCTGACCCCAACTGACCAAAGAGATATTGCACACCATCTGACATCTTGTTCAGCGTATAAGGGTGGGGGAAGAAGAAGGAAGGGGGGACATTTGGAGTGGTGGTGTTTGTCTATCCAAGTCACCATTAGCTGTGATGGAACTCTGATTTCCTGGAGATGACTGACCACCTGCTTGGTGAAAGAATTCATTGTTTTTCTTTGCTTGTGCACAGATTTTGCTGTACCTATTAAACTGCCTTTATCTCACCCCATGAGTTTTCTCACTTTTACCCTTTCGATTGTCTCCTGCATCCCACTGGCTGGGGGAGTGAGCAAGTGGCTCTGAGGGGCTTAGTTGCCGGCTAGGGTTAAACCACAATACACTGTCGGCTGGAAACAGTCTTGGAAAAGAGACTCTTATCCCAGCGGTATACCAGAATATCGAGTTCCTAAGCCTGTAAAGTACTGCTACCCTTCCTGCTGACCTCAATTTGCAACAGCATACTGCTATGCTATTTAATAAAGTGTTCTGGAGTGTGTTAAAACACTGTGCTGCACTTTCTTCTTTGATATTAAAAGTTGACAGTAAAAATTATTAATAGTAAAATTTCTGAGACATAAATTTGATGTATAGTCTGGTTTGATCACTGCCCATCTATCCACACATTGCAAGCAGTTCTTTATGCGAGTGATTTTTTGCAATAGGAGGCAGAGATTGTTTTCTGGTCTTTCACCCAGTATGGCAAATCAAAGTACCTCAGAAATAGCATATATATATGCTAGATATAACACATCAGTGTGCATGTTTTCTAAAAAAGATAAGGGACACAGATTGGTGATTCAGTTAACTGTGAGTTATTAAAAACTGAAAGCAATGTTACTGAAACCAACGTTTTAGAAACTGTGCAACAACAGTAAATATTAAGAGATACAGCCATTGAAAACATGTGATGTATGGATTTCAGGTGAGAATAGAAAGGACACCACATCACCCCTTATTCACACACCCACCTGAAATCAGAATGGATGTGTGACTTGTTGATGTCAATTATGCCAGCTAACATGGAAGTTTCACTAACATAATGTACTCCTCCCATGTTGACAAATTATTCCCTATTTTTTGTGCATTCAACTCAGTAGGAACAGATGATCATTTTAAACTTATGGGATCACAATGAAAATTTGGAAGGGATGGGATCTGATCCACTGTTCTAGATGCCAAAATTTACTTAGATATATGGTAAACTTACATGAACTTTGAAATACATTCAAGAGGAAAAAATAGAAACAGAAACATTAAATAGTACAATATAGGTTATTTAAACTTCTGCATTTCTAATTCAAGTGGGACATGCAGCAGTGAGAAAGATCTCACTGAAGACAAATTCTTGGAAAAAAAAGATTTACATTCTATAAAAAAGAAAAAAACACAACTCCCCACCCCACTGGTTTTCTTTTTCCTTTCTTCTTATGCTGAAACCTATTTCCTTTGAAAGTTTCTAGATGGCCAGATGCATAAGGTTACAGAAATCTTATGAAGAGCAGGATGCCCAGCTACAAAGTTGGTGCTTTGAGAAATAGATCAAAATTAGTACACATATTTTCAAAAGATAAATTGTAAAGTCTTTTATAAGAGTGTCCATGAAGTCAGAGGTATGACCAGAATATAGGGAAATATAAATGCAAGCTCCCAGTAGACAAGAAATAACAAGATTTGAGTTTATGTCACCCACCATTTCAGTAAATGTTGGACTTTGGTAATTTCTCATATTCTCTTTCTCTAGTAATTTCTTCTTGCAGAAATGCCATGTTACTGCTAAACCTTTAATGTAAGCTTTTTTTGTATATAATATTGTAAATAAATATACAAGAATATACATATATTTAAATATGCAAGAAGTCTCACAGTATCATATATCACCTTAGCCCATGTGAGTCTGATCTCAAGTTTAAACCCAACAGAGAACAGAAATGCACCCACCAAGCCCAACTAGTTGTAAAGAATAGCCTGCTTGTTGCACTCTGGTTTTGTACAGGAATTCAGTGGTGACTTGTTAAATCAAAATCACAGTAGTTGGAAAGACTGAAAGAACCCAAATGAAGAATTTTTTGATCTAACTGCATTATACTAATATTCTCTACCTTACTTTCACTAAGTTTTTTTAAGAAAAAAAATGACAAAGGGAAGTGCTAAAAGCTGCTCTAGAGATTTTTAGCCTGATTATTTTAAGCCTCTATAGCTAATTGAAATGTATTGAACTGTATTGAGAGTACTGGCTGCTACAGAAAGCAAGCAAGAAAGATTCGCACAGCACCACTGAATCCCTCTGTGCGGTTTGCAAAGCCTTCACATCAGAATCACGAAGAGACTTTTTCATGGCTATCCTGAAAACACCCTCTAATCCCCAAGCCTGGAGTGGTGACCAACTACCTTGCAAGAAAGGAGTATGAGGACCAGAACTTTGTTACTTGTTGTTCCTTCTTGGTCTGCTCTCTGAAGAACTATCAAACAAACAGGACTTAGGAGACAGCATATTCCAAATCCAGTGGGCTTCCCACTATCACTCAGAGGAAAGAAAAACCTGCTATATGTTTGTTTCAAGGCTGCCACTTCTGGAGGAATGAGAAATAAGGGACAGCTAGGCTTACCCAACTCGCTATGCCTCTTTCACAAAATCACAGAATATGCCAAATTGGAAGGGACCAACAAGGATCATCAAGTCCAACTCTTGGCCCTGCACAGGACCATCCCCTCTGGGCCCATTCTCAAGGGTCACAGGGGAAGATGTAAACTGGGGAGGGCAGAGGAGCACAGTGGCCAGAGCTGTTCATGGAAAACGGGGAAGAGTAGTGGTGGTAGGATTGGTGCAGCTGTGTCAGAAGAAAAAATAAGGAGAATCTCTGCTATAGATTAATTTTGTCATTAATTGTATTCACCTGCTGTTATCTTGCTCTTCACTGAGGGGAAAAAAAAAAAATCATTAAGTCTTGTTGTGTAGCAAACCTATTCAAGGTCAATGCCCCAGCACAGTTTTCTTGCTAGCTGCTGCCAGGGTTTTAAGTTAATTGGACCTGACCCTGAAAGTCTGTTAAGTGTTAAACATGCAAGTGTTCTTTTGCAGGACTAAAATCCACATTGTCCAGATGTACTCACTGAATATCTAATGAATAAGATAGGATACTCAGGCTGGCCAGTCAACACATTGCCTGAGCATGGCACAGTCCTTCTGCCACAGAGCACTCTCTGATCAGAGGAGCTATGGCACCCAAGTATCTCCCTTTAGGAAAAAGAAGCTTCCAACTGGCCATAGCTGTACGACCATGATCTGGACTGTGCTCATCCACTGTATTTACAATCTTGCAGTATTATCAAAGTCAAATATATATTATATATATACATAAGAAATGCAAAAATATTAGTGTATTTCAATCATTTTTTTGTATGTAGAGTTTCCCACAACAGTTACACTTAAGCAGCCAGACAACAGACATGAAGTCAGATTTCAGATTGCTACTTTGGTCCGTTCACAAGATGACAAAAACTAAGATCTATGCTTTTCACATCAGTACTAAGTTGTATGCTTTCAACACAAGTGAAAATCACAAAGTGAATGCAAGTTATAAATATTTCATGCAAATAAAATCAAAGAAGACAATTGTTTTGCATTCTGTTACTCTCTTTTACCTCTTCCAAATATATTGTCTTTGGTAAAATCCAAATCAGATAACTGGTTTTACTTGGACAGCTGAGGATGGATGATAGAGTTCAGATATATCAGAGTCACCCCATTTTTTACCTAGTATCTTCTTAGGTGTTGTGCTTTAAAGTCATTCACTGGAGAACAAACAGGTCCTGACAATACCTATAGGCAGTCACTACTAAATGGGTTTGACCTCTGGATCAAGTTTTACAAGTAACGTGCTACAGCAACTGGCAACATGTGCTTGTCCTGGTGCAACATTACGTTTCCTTTCATTTTACTTTCCGGAGTAAGCTACTATTCTGGCACCGTCTTTGTACTGATTCCTGTAGCCACCTTCAATGGCTGAATTTTCTCACTAGATTGACAGGTTGCAGTTTTTGCACTGTGAACTGCACATTCAAATGGAGGCATTTGGTCTTTTTCTTTTCTTTCTGTCTGTGAAAAGACCTTGCAAAAGAGCCTGGATCTAGTTATTCACCCTCAGACAGCCAACTTTTAAGATAGCTTGCTACACAGGCAGGAGGTGAAATAATCTTTTGAATACAAAGGGCAGCATCTTTATCTGCCAAACTTCACAGAGCATCATGATAGTTTCTTCTCAGTTCCCTACTGACACAGTGCAAGTAAGGCTGACAGACAGAGAGCACAACCCTGACTCCAGGGGTTCCCTCTATTTCCCTTATTATGGATTAGCTCTGCCTTAAGTTTAAAGAGGTCAGAAAATAATCAAGAATTAACATAAAAACGTTCCATGAATGAAAGGAAGAAAAAGTATAAGGCATGCTTTGTAGTATTTTAATGTGTGCATTCATCCACAGAGACCATGATGAACCTCATTAAATAAACAAGCTTATGTACACTGTGTACCAATTAATGCATTAATCTACAGAAAAGATATGGTATTTAGGCTCCAGTCTCTAGGCTTCTAGGGTTTGGATGATGCAAGCTAGTGATAAATTTACACACAATGTAAACTCATCTACATTCATTGTATAAATGTTATGCATAACCTCTTGAAACTTCACAGACAAAACATACTTTACAATTATTATGGAAACAATACATGAATCATAATTCCCATTTTCAAATACATTTTAAATCAATTTGAAAGTATGCATTACAGGTGCCCAGAATAGTTTCTGAGCTATTTACATTTACATTTACATTCTCTAGCTCCAGCCTTCATAACTATTATCTGTTTTCATTAGGAAATATTTTAGTTATAATTAAGTCATATACTTATTTAATGCGGGAGAGGTTCTAAAATATGCTACAATTTCTTTAATACAAAGAAGTTCTAGTGTTATGGTATTATATTACAATAAATACAATGCATTCTCCATTAATCCCATTCTAAATATTCAAATCCTACACGCAATATACATGCATGTAATTATCACAGGCATGCAGCATAGTAGTAAACAGCATAAGAACATTGGTACAAAGCAAAATTTAGGAGGTCTCTAGTCTAACCTCCTCAAAGTAGGGTCAATCTTGAGGTCAGTTAAGGTTCTGGGCTCTGAGCTTTATCCGGTCTGGTTTTGAAAATCTCCACAGAAGAAGATGCCACCAAGATTTATTTAATTTTGTTTAAGTTAGACCCAAGAAGAATTCTTTGACAATCCAAAACATCTCGATATACGTTTGAATTTACAGGCAGTGACTGCAAAAGCAGAACGCAAACATTCTCACATTGAAAATGTGGCACTGTAGTATCTTTTTATGATAAGAGTGAATAGTGCTATACAGAAACTTCTGTTCAAATCTGGCCCTACAGATTTTTACATCTCAAAATACTATGCCCTTTGGAGAAAATCCTCAGTCCTCTGCGCACCTGAATTACTTCCATCTATAACGCAGAACAAAGTTATCTAATTATGCAGGGGTGTTGGGACTCCTACTTCATTAGCATCTTCACAGCATTTTGTCACCTTCAGGAGGAAAGCACTGATACCGGCAACAGCAGCAGCACCATCTCAGTATACAAATGAGGTCACACTATAAGGGAGGATTAATGGCACAGTTTTACTTTTTTTTTACAGTTTCACTGTAAGAACACAGTTTTGCAAATGGTAGTAAATACACCTTAATGAGGGTTGGCAGACAGTTCCTGCACTGCAGGTAAGAATGGTCCCAAAAGATGATACAGAATACAAAATATTAGTGTAATTTTAAAAGGTAGAAGAAGAGATGAAAATTGAAACATTGATCCCATTTCCAACCTAGTGCAAGCAGAACATGGAGTGGCACCTGCATAGCCTCTGTGCCAATGAGGAATTTCTGTTCCTCCTAACATACATTTAGTCAAAATTACAGCCTTCTGAAAAATTACATTTTTCTACATTTAGCAGATGTTTAAATTTCTGACTCCTAAGCTCTCAGATGATTTAATCTATATTGGCATAGTATGATGCAGAGTTCCTCAGGACTTCTTCAACTTCCAGCTGAAGTTCAGGGTTGCTGGGAGTAGGTCTGGGTGACTTTGGAGATCTCTTCTGTGTAATGCTCTCCAACATGAAGTAGCAAGATGGTTAAAGTTTGCCTCCTCACATGGTACAATAATCATTAAATGTGTGAGCACACAATTTTTCACACAATCCTTGCACTAAAAAGGATAAGCTATGAGAAATGGAGAAATGCCATGCTACATTATGATCTGCATTGCAGACATCCATTGCTCTTTACTCTGAGGGTTCATGAACTGAAAGGATGTCTTGCATACTGAGACTTCACTTCATAGTCCATACACCTTATATTCCTGGCAAACTCAGCTTCAAGAAAAATTTACCCCAGACCTGGGAAATATGAAATGAAATCCTCATAGAATATGCAGGTAAGAGAACCCAGGTCTGTCACATTCTGGCACACATTGTGAATGCTAGGTTGTTGCAGACTATGACCTTAAGAGTCTTTTCCAACCTAAATGGTCCTATGATTCTATGATAAAAGACATCAGACGCCTCCTCTGACATAATGGCTTTTTCAAAGAAAGGAGTAAAGCAGTCATTTTGAAAGGCACGGATTATGTCAAATAAAATGATTTAATCCTGTGATCTTTGGGAGATGTTTGTAGTCTGTTTGCAGTCTGTTTGCATTTACTTCAAACGAAATGTGATCCTCCGTGTCGCTTTAATGCCACCTTGGTTAACAGTTAATAATTATTATCTAAGTATGATTTAAAAAAAACAACTCAGGACAAACAAAAATTGCATTTCACAAAACTGAGGAAAGTTAACTTAGAGTCTCAGTCTGCCTTCAACTGAACAACAAAACATGAATTTTAAAGAAATAGCTAAATGAAACATTATACATAAAAAGGCAATATATTGCCTTTATGTTAATTTCAGTCTCATGCTGAAGTTTTCTTTTAATTTATGAAGATACTATTTCTGGATGGGAAGCAAACCTATTCACCAGGACTCAGAAAGAAAATAAAAATCCCTAATATCCTGCTTCGGTGTTTGACAGTATTATTTTTGTTTTACCATGATATCCAAACCTTGTGGGTCCTGTGGGATTTGCACTATACAAGCGTGGTGCCTCCATTGATAACCAGTTATCTCAATTATTTTCTCTCCTTTTCCAAAACCACAGTCATAGAATATATGGATAATGGCCCTGCTTTCAATGCCCTGGAATATCCTGAGTTGGAAAGGACTCTTAAGGATCACTGAAGTCCAACTCCTGACATTGCACCGTCTCTAAAAGCTACTCATAAGAGATCATTATTCCATAGGAAGGTGAGCCTGTATGTCAGCTGTGGTTTTCTATCTTTTTTTTAACCCCAAATACAGTATGAGAAGAAAACACAAAATAGAGGGCATAAAATGAGCACAACTGTACTCAAGCCTTTTCACTGCCCCCTTCTAGGCACCAAATTGAGCAAACAGCGTGAGCAACTGCAAGAACTGAGAACAGAATGTAAGAGAAGGGACACGAGGAAAGCCAGAAGTATCTTTACAGATGAAGGTGTAATTTGCTACAGAAAACACTTCCTACAAAATGCTACCTCCACATTTCTCTCCTTCAGCCAAAAATCTTAAGGCACACAGTTTTTTTCACAGATTTGAAACCATGTGCCAAAATCAGTGCATTCTACGACAGAAGTGAGTAAGAAACACATAGGAACATTTCAAAGATAGGAAAAAAAAATAACAAATCAGGAATTTCAAGTGTGTCCCCCTACAGGAACCAGAAAAATACGAGAAGTCAAATAGAAATATTCAGTTTTAAGAAGTTTTGTTAAAACATTGTTTTAATTTTAACCCATTTACCCTTCCTGAAAATTTCTAGCCCAATTCACTTAGAATTTCAAAATGAAGAGTTATTGTTTATTAAACCCCTCCAAGGCTTTCTTGTCAAAACTGGCCCCACTGTGAGGTAAACATGCAAATATTCTAAAGTTGTACCTGAAATACGGTGATTGTCATTAAACTGCTGATAAGTTAACATTATGTGTAACTAAATGCAATTGTTCCATAATACAGCTGATTGCTATTTCCCCCGTTGTAAACAGGAAATGACTTCATGGAATCAATCGGTGACTCCTGACATCTTAATGGAGATGACTATAATGTAATTCTGTCTCTACACAGCACAACTGTTCCCTGAAGTATATTTTCTATTGATATTTTGTAAAAATGCCTTCCATCCACTATATTTCAGGATCTGCAAAACGTGCTTTTTTCCCCTGACAGCTTCATGATGAAGTTCTATGGTGTCTGACATAGAATTTCTTAATGTTTAGGAGGAGACAAACACAAACAGAGAAATGAAACCTAATCTTCTAATAAATGTCTTTTGCTAGCATGTCACTATCTCCAGCAGTAGTACTTGCTGTTTTCATTTCTTGTAGTTTCATTTATTACTGATTCTTCATTATCTCAGTACTTCATATGTCATCTACTTAGAAATGAATATGTATTTGATCAAAGGATATAAATATGAAGATAACCAATAAAAAGTCTAACTCTGAAAAGAAAATTACATTACCTGTGCAAAAATACTAAGTAACAATATCGGGTGAAAAGGGGGTCCCATTTATTTTTTTATATCACAGAATCACACAATATGCTGAGCTGGAAGGGACCCACAAGTATCCAGCTCCTAGCCCTGCACAGGACCATCCCCAAGAATCACACCACATGCCTGAGACTATCATCCAAATGCTTCTTGAACTCTGTCAGGTTTGGTGCTGCCCCTCCTCTTCCTCTCATGAGGAAGTTGTAGACTGAACAAGCCAAGTGACCTCAGCCGCTCCTCATACAGCTTCCCCTCAAGGCTCTTCACCATCTCTGTTGGCCTCCTTTGGATGCCCTCTAAGAGCTTAATATCTTTCTTATATTGTGGTGCCCAAAACTGCACACAATATTCAAGGTGAGGCCGCACCAGTGCAGAGCAGAGCAGGACAATCCCCTCCCTCGACCAGCTGCTGATGCTTTGCCTGATGCCTCCCAGGACACGGTTGGCCCTCCTGGCTGCCAGGGCACTGCTGACTCATATTGCCTTTGACCAGGACCCCCGGGTCCCTTTCCATGGCACTGCTTTCCAGCATCTCATTCCCCAGTCTTTACATACATATGGGGTTGCCCCATCCCAGGTGCAGAATCCGGTACTTCCCTTGTTGAAGTTCATATGGTTGGTGATTGCCCAGTCCTCTCACTTGTCAAGGTCTCCCTGCAGGGCTTCCCTGCCTTTGAGGGAGTCAGCAGCTCCTGCCAGTTTTGTGCCATCTGCAAACTTGCTTAGTATTCCTTCCAGTTCTGCGTATTGGGAAGCAAATATTATAAAAGCATTGTGGTCAATCAAAGTATGGCTTTTTGCTTTAAAGATGATGAAGAGTGGAAAATTGTTAATTATACTGATAGAATGTGTGGGCTGCGGAGCCAGGCATGAACAGAGAAAATTGCTTCAATGCTGCAATTTAAAAAGAAGCAAAGACAGAAGCACCTGAAGATGTCTCCTGAGGATCTATCAACCCAATCAGCTGCTTGGATTCACATGAAAAAAATTGCCTCTGTCCATGACTAGTACTTTCATTAACTATGAATAGCACAGGAGAAGGTCAGGAAGCAAGTTTCCAAGAGATTCAGGATAAATTTCAAATCATCACAGAAAACTTGCAAGAGATATCAGTTGCTGCTTTGCTAGGAATAATAATAATAAAAAGATTCTCATTTTACTCTAAGAGGAAAGCAAATGTACTGTGAAAAAGGACTTCGGTGCAGTATTATATTAAAGGACATTTGTCTTTCCAATCTTCATTTTACAGGCTGTTTAATATTTTGTTAAATGAAAGCTGACCCTTGGGAAAGAAAAAAGAAAAACAAACCCAAAACCAACAAAAACCCAAAAAACAACATGTCTTACACTAAATTAAGACGGATGTAACATAGCATACAACCCTGTTGCTGTTCCCTCAAGTTACCATGGAAATAATACATAAAGTACATATTACTCCCAGGGGCAGTTGCTAAAGAACATCTTTTGAACACTTCTTAAAGCATTTAAAGACACTGAAAATATAACCCCCTTTTCTAAAATGAGCTATAAGTGAAACAAAGAGTGATAAGATGATAACTACTTAATTGATTGAGTGTGTTATCTATCTGTCAAGGATTCCTGCAAACCATCACGATTGCTGTGCAGAACTGAATGGTACAGTATCAAATTTAGAAGATGGAGGTAATCACTCCTTTACCCTCTGAACTTCTCTGTAGCAGTTCTGATTCAACAAAACACTTAAGGCGTTTTAACATTAAGATCCAAACACTTTCAAAGGAAAGCTTCTAATTTGAAATACATTTTGCCTTTATTCTATGTGTAATCCTACAGTCATTCTTAATTTTATCCCTGATTTAAGTGTCTTGTAGAATTGTGGCTATGGTAGACAAAAAAAAAAAAAAAAGGCAGATCTGGGTATTAGAATCAGGTTTCATGCCAGGCAGATGACAGCATTTCAGTATTTATGTATTTATACATATGTATTTATATTTTACTTAAGAAGCAATATATATCCAGGTGGTGATAAAAGACAACATGTGAACCATTATCAGACAGCACTTGGCCATCTGTGCAAAGCTACACTTTTCTTTAGTTAATTTTATGCTTGTTACATGTAGTGATAGATGACATGAATTAAGTTTTCTGAAATACATTTACGTATGGATAAAATTAAAGAACAATAAAAGACAAATGGGTTAGCTGTGGCCTAAATGACAACCATATGGATAATAAGATTTAGCATATGATAAAGAAAATTTTCAGTGGGGTGAAATGTAGTCTGATGTCTATTAACAAGGCATATTTTTTTCACTCCCTAATTTCCTAAGAAAGATAAGGAAGCTTAAATGAGATTCACTCACAATATGGGCTGATCTCCAACTGCTAAGCTCTGTAGGGCATATGTAGGGCTAAAGTATCTTCTAATTACTTTTGTTCTATTTTACCTTTTTTTTTCTGCTATAACTTCCTACCCATGGCTTATAAGTAACTTAATGAAGTTTTGTAAATGAAAAACATATTTCTTGGCTTGAGGGCATGATGTGTATTTTTGATTTGCTTCTGACCTGATTTCTGAACTGTTTGCCTGAAATGGGACCGGATATTCAAGGAACCATGAAGTTTTGCCACGTTAACTGCTACTGATTTAATTATAAATGAGCTATAACTGTTTTCTTACAGAGGAATTTCTATTAGCTGGGAAGTAATGAGTTTTCATAATTTTTTAAAAATATGCACCATCTTAGAAAAAATATTTGTATTAAGACTCATGTCTCATTCAATTAAATATACACATATACATACACATACACATATACATCATATACATATACATATAGAGAGAGCTCAGACCTTAACCAACTGGGGTTAGACTATGACACCAGTAAAAGAAGTGGAGGTAAGCATGGAAAGGGAAAGAATGCTCTCGTGCCTAATCGGTTAATTCTATGGCTAACAGGTATCATCTTCATCTAATTCTAGATGTTAATGACTATCGCGTGATGCCAAGTGCAGAATGCCAAA
>VZRE01013562.1:0-15234 GCA_013396775.1 Cephalopterus ornatus | reverse complement strand
CTCTAGTGGGAGATGTCCCTGCCCATGGTTTAAGGTGCATTCCAACCTCTTAATATTCTATGATTAATTCTGTACTGTAAGTTAATCTAATATTAATCACACCTAATATTTTGGTATATTGCTGATGTTCTGAATATATGTTTAACTGAATGCCAATTATTACACATTGTTAACAAATCAATAGACAACTTGAATTGTGACTTGACTTAAACCACAGTTGAGCAGTACTTTCCCAAAATACTAGTTCCAATTTTACTGCCTATAAGATGTTGCAATGAGCCTCAGTTTCTGAAAGCACTAATAACCAAGGCACTCTGTGGTATTCAAAACTTTACAGTTGGAGGAAAAGATAAACTCAATTCAGATTCTTATTTAATTTACAGTGTATAAACAAACTAAACCAGAGTATTTTAATGTATTTGCAAAAATGCAATATAACATAAATAAAAACAGATGTTTTGATGCAAAATTCCTTAAATAGACTGTTACATTCACAGTTTGAACTTTATTATTATTGCATTTATCTATGAATTTCCCCTGTACTGGGCTGAAATTATTCCAATAATTTTCAGAGATAGTTTCATGGAAAAAGTTTAAGTCACTTTTGTCTGGCATTTCAAATGAAATGAAAATATTCCTTCTCAGCCTCACAAAGAGTTCAAAACCACATGTTCTTTAAAACATCTGTTAGACTGATTAGAATGCATAGGCTAATGAGATTATGATCACATGTGAGACTGGGAAGTACCTAAATGTTTTTTCTCTGTTTGAAAAGGTGCATTTCTCTGCTGGCTTTTCAAAAACTGTAATACCCAAATAACACTTTCTCTAGCTAATTAACAACTGAAAGAAAATTAGTCTAGGTGTATGTTTCCTGCCAGCCCAGGAAATGTGTTATGCATGAGTACTTACATTTTTTTTTAAAGTGAGAGACAGTGTGAATGCTGCCAATCACTTCAGAAATAACACTGTTTTTAACCCATTTCTTAATAAACTCATTGTATCTGTCGTGACAGGACACCATGCTCACAGTTAGAAAGCAACTCTATGCCAAGTAACCTTTGGTAAGAGCATGTGACTAGACTCTTTTTTGCAAGAAAAATGCAAAGTATTTTGTATAATTTGCAGCTCAATAGAAGAAGGTCAAAAGTATGCACATGTTTAACATGCAGCCGTTTGGTTCCTCAAGAGACTTGGAACATCTTTAGTTCATTGCAAAACACCTCAATTCCCAGTGTTGACTTGCTGGTGCTATCTCTAAACCACAGTGTGGTCAATTAACAAAAATAGCCCATAATGACGCAGAAGTGAATTGGTGACAAAAGCAGAATAGATCAGTAGTGCAGGCGTTTGTAGGTTGGGTATAGACTGTGCCACCTGTTTCCCAATTCAGCTTTGCCTTGCTTGCAGAGAGCAAGTCTGTTAGATCACTCTGACTGATTTTGTAAGTACTCCTGCTCCCCTGAGGAATGTACCTCCTTGCAGCTTCTGATCAGAGCATTCAACAATTGCACAAAATATGCAGTTCAACCTTCACCTTCCTTTTTCCTCAACTCTAAGAATACTCTAAGGTGATATATTTAATCACAGATACAGAACTCCCAGAAGCTTATAAAGGTGTTGAAAAATAAGAGAAGTGTTTCACACTCGCTAGTCTAAATGGTTATGAACTCTGAAAATCTTGAAGTGACAAAACTGAAAGCAACAGTTAAGAATAAAAGGCTACTGCAATTTTGCTTGTTTTCATGTTTTACATCCTAAGCCTTCACTTTCCACCATCACCCTCCTCTACCACACACAAACCCATAAAAATGATAGAGTAATTTCTGTGAATGCTAAAGTACTTTTTATTTAAATATTTGTATTAAGTATGTGGAGTGCCTCTACCATAGGTGCGGCTTTATTCAGAACAAAATGGAACCAATTCCTAATCCTAATTGCTTTGTTTACTTCATTGCTCTCTTGGCCCATTACATGATAAATAAAGATCTTTTGTCCATTTATTAAGACTCTGGGGAAATCTAAGTTGCCAACTGATGTCTTCCGCATACTTCTCTTAGAAAGACAGACACAAGATCTTAAACTTCCCATGCCTTCCAAATGTTACATTTGTCCTTAATACCATGACATATCTGAGAAATGTGACAAAGAGGTGCATATTGTGACTATACTCTAAGAACGCATAATTAGACTACTGTATCACAAAAAAGTGCCATAAAAATAACATTTCTAAATACTATTACAAAATTCACTAACCTCTCTCGTTTTGGTGCAGAATGGCTCTGCCATCGGAATATGACATACTCCTGGAAGTTGTTGCCCATCGTAAAAAGTGCAATGTCTTTTAGTTGTCCTAGAAGAGCAGTAACATGCTTAGAGAGAAGAACAGAGAGAAAACAGAACAGAAAGAAAGAAATTTCTACAAATCAAAAAAACACAGCAACCCTGGGAGGTGTGGGGGAAAATCAGCATGATCTTAATGACCACCTGTAATCCTGTTCTGCCTCTGTACAAAACCTTCAGAACTGAACTCAAGACCATAGAAGTGTTACTCCAGTAGTGCATTATCAAATAATTAGAGAAAAATCTTTTGTTAACAAGACGCTGAAATGCTTATTTTTTCCTCTGCATTTTCGCAATGTTCCTCAGCCATGTTCGCCACATTATGTTGCAATTCTACCCAAACAAAATCAGCTAATTTAATAGTCAGCCATGTAACCTAAAAAAAAGCGCTTTCAAGATGGCAAGTAATAAAGTCTGAACTAGGCTATTTTGACAAGGCTAGTCAAACTAGAGCTTGTTTGAATCATTGCATTCCTACATTCAAAGGATGAGAATTTATAGGAACAGCTTCCTGCACAGAAGAGGTGTGAATTCAACTAAAAAAACTTGGCAACATGTCTTCTTGTTCTCAGAAAGATCACACACATGCACTGGCAGCTTCCAAGTAGGAGAATCCTTTTTCTCCTTTCTTTCAATTAAGAAATTATTTCCTTGCATGCAAATGGCCAAACATGCGGCAGAAATTAGCATCCAACATGCCATTTTGGAACACATGGAACTGTTGCCCACTATCACTTCACCTTCAAATGCACTGCCTCAAGCTAATTCAGCCAAGTGGATAGAACAAACCCTCTGGAACAAAACTTTTTGAGACATTCCCTTCTTCCTTGCAGTGTGTTACACATTGTACTTTACAGGAGAAAATTAAGACAACAGCAAATTCAACCCACAGTTAAAATACAAAACATCTACTGCTAATACTGTTTACAACAGCCTCCCATGCAAGTTAGCAAATATTTTTAAAAAAAGGTTTAAACCACAAATTTTATGTTAAAGTAGGTTTGGAAAAAAAACCCAACAATGGGGTAGCCTTAAAAATGAGATCATAAAATAGCAAGGAGATCAACAAATTAAAAACATATGTAAAATGGGATACCCTGTTAAAATCAGTGGAAACACTGATGTTATTTTTTCTTTACAGAATGCTGAAAAGATGCAAATAGAAGACATCTGATTTTTCACACTGTTCTGTAGTGTCTGTTAATAAACTATTTAGAGTTGGAGGAAATGGCAAAAGTCATAATCCATTTCCTGCATTATAGAATTTCAGATGTTGTAAATACTAATATTGGACTTTCAGATACCCTGTTCTTTGAAGAGAACAGCCACATCTCTATGTGGCCTATAATGAAACCCTACTACGTTTAGCACCATACATACAAACTGCATGGGAATAAGTAACAATAGAACGACCTATAATTGCTCTGAGCAATGGACCACATGTGTTTGCACTTAAGAGTGTGACGATTTAGTCTTCTGTGTGGAAGGCTGCAACTCTGCAAAGGCCACAGCTATTTCATATGGGCCAGCTGATGTGCCTGTAAGTTGCTGGGCTACGGTAAGAATAAAGGTGGATTTGAACCTATTTCTGACTCATGCTATACATGAAAAAATGGCTGGCAGAGAGGAAAGCCTTCCAGCCTCTCCTCCTTTTCCCAGCCCTCCTACTCAAGTCAAGGGTTGACCATCTTGATCTGTCCAACTCACCTGTCTGCAAGGTACAGGGCAGCAACACATAATTTTAACTGCCGCAATACCATTCCCCTGTATCCCTTGCAGAAAAAATGAAGGTCTCAGAATCACAGATGCTTTCCTTGCCTTACTCTCACAGAAAGACCAAGAGCCAGAAAGAAATGATAGTACTTGTCTTCATTATAGGTGTTTGAAGACATCCCCATGTACCCTGAGTGACTCCTTATGGAGCCAGCAGGAAACAAGAAATAAGGATCTCAACAGCCAGCCTTCAAAACCAATCTGCTCCTTAGATCTCACAGTTTTAAGTGTGGAGAAGTCTGCATGCCCTCTGTCAGAAGAAGGCCTACTTAATAAAAAAGACAGCTGAATGTTATACAACTGCCTGATTGCTTACAATAAAACAGGAATAAGTCACCACATGCCTGCCTAGAAACTACTCATGATACTCATAGCCATGATACTCATTGTAGAAGTGCACAATCCAGAAGGATCAAGCACAGCACAAAGGGAGAGTACAGAGATGCTCCCAGTGGGGGAAATCAGAAGCAGCACCAGAAGACAATGGACCGATAACCTCAAACAAGCTGCAAAGAGATGGTGCTGCATTGCTTCTGCTGGTCATCTGACTGGTGCATAGGGCTCTGCGGGATAATTCCTACTGGAGCCTCATGCTGCCTCTGTGCCAAACAGGGAATAGCCTTGGAGGAGAAAAGGGAATTCTTTCCCTGGGAAAGGGGCACCTATGTTTTTAAGCACAATTTTGAGTACCAAGCTCAAGGAAACATTGGTACTCCTAGTGCAAGAAAACCCTTGCACCATTACACAGTTTTGCCATGCCTTCTTCACCCTTACTGATTTTGAAATTCAAAGCTGCACATACTGCAATTTTGAAGGTGTTCCCAGTTTCTATTTCCCACTCTGCAGCAACAGTCACACCTTTAATCAGACAGTAAGGTGGCTTTTGCTCCTTCATTTTGGTTTTGTAACAGTAACACAGGATTTTCAGGCAATTCTGACTATGACTGATTCTGGGATGCAAAATCCAACTCAAATAAATGAACAAACCAGTTATTTCTGTCTGTTTCAAACAGCCCTCTATCACTTCCATCATCACCTTCCTCCTTCTTCCAGTAGTGTTGAATTATCGAACTATTAGCAACAAAAGAACAAAATTCAAATTCACAGCAGCATTGGTTGTATAAAAATCAGCCTCAGTATGCTCTGTGTCTTCAGGGACACTGAAAGAAAACTCTTCCTCAAAAAAATTTAGAGAGTTAACAATACTGAATAATTGCAGCTGCATATGTGACATATAGAATTGAAACAATAAAATTGGCAGCTGTTACAGGATTTCTTTTACAAAGGTATTTTCTGCATCTCCCCAAGTTCACTCATTCAAGTAAGTTTTACTCTTTGCCTAGCAAATATCAGCAGCAAACCAAAAGTATTCAAAAGCCCCTAATCAGTTTGACATAGTCACTTGAATAATAATGTTGTAATTAACTAACAGGAGCCAAAGACACAAACAAATTTTTCCAGTTTTTTTTTTTAAGTACTTGTTACAGAGAAGAAAACAACTGTTGAAGTTCATAGTATCCCCTGCAGTTATTTTTGGACTTGGAAGTAGGGAGAACACAATGTATTTGGCTGATTTGCCTCCTTCTGATGGCCCTGTTCCCGGATGGCATGAGGCGGAGGCCGGAGGTGTCTCCAATACTTGCTTTCCCTTTTCCACCGTGGAACTCGGTGGTGCAGCCACCAAGCCCCTTGTTTTGGGGGCCGATGGGGGAGAGGAGGCGTCCCCGTCTCCGCCCCCAGTGGTAGGGCTAAAGGGCCCCATTTTGGCCGGGGTGGGGACCTCCGCTTCCGGCAAGTAACTTTTTTTCCAAAGTCTGTGTACTCCAGCTAGTCTAATCCTCCATGATTATCTGAGGTTTAGAAAAATTCAAGCAAAGTTACATTTGAAGATCACCAGCAACACCAGTATTTCAAAAGAGGCAAATAGTATCTTGGGCTGCATTAGTTGGGCTGTTGCCAGCAAGTAGGGGAACTTGATCCTTGTTCCCCTCTACTCCCCACTGGTGAGCCATACCTCAAGTACTGTATCCAGTCTTAAGCTCCACAGTGCAAGAGGAACATGGGCATGCTAGATGTTCCGTCGCTGCATTCTTTGTGCTTATAATTGTGTGTATTTAAACAATAAAAGATTCCTTTTGTTAAATAAATACAAAAATATATTCTTAGCAAATAAAAAATGCAAGCATCTATCCTTGTTTTAAAATAATCTCCTCTCTTTTGTTACTGTGTTACATTTACCCCTCTTCTGCAGAACCTCATTATTACTGCCTATATTTTCCCACTATGCTTTCTTATCTCTCTGCATCTCACTTCAGATTCTTCATAAAACTTGAATGTCCTGTGCCCTTATCCATGTTTCTTCCCCACATCTGAGAATAGAAGATTTCCTCTTCTGAAGAATACTCTTCCCATGGAGCTATACTTTAGTTCATTCATGGCCAATTCTTGAAAGCCTGGTACTTCTACGCCTGTTAGAACCGAACTTTTTGTAATCTCATTCCTATTTCCTATCATATCTTCTAGCATGAATCTCACTTTTTGACAGAAGAACTGAGGCTATCACCCCATTTCACAAAAACCTGATTTCACATGGACACGTTATCATATGGTCTAACCTAACTTGTCCATGCTTACCTCCCTATTACTCACCTGTCAATGAACTGGTCAATTATGACAAGATCACCAGGTTGTATTTCCTCTCGTAAGGAACCACAGGCAGTAGTCACTAATACATGAGAGCAATTTTCTTCTTTCAAAGCCCAGATATTGGCCCGGTAATTGACGTTTGATGGCACAATTGTATGATGCCTTCCATGTCTGCAAAGGTACATGTTGCAAGAGAGTAAAATAAATTAGACTGAAATTGCCTTCCTTCTCCTAGATAAAGAGAATTCCAGGAAACATATTTTCCCTAACAATATTGAAGCAGAACTGAACATTTCAGCTACTTCCAGTGTAACTTCTTTTCCTAAACATACTAAGGTCCTCTCAGCATTCAATTTAGAAATAGTGGTGTAATTTTCTTTTTAAATGCAAAAATTTTTAAGTTCAAGACTGTAACGAAAAGAATCTTAAAAACACAATCCAAATATACTTCAGCAAATTCAAGAGTAAAATAAGCACTTTCCTCTGAATTTTCTAAGTCAGTTCCATAGATTCTGAAACTCTTTTTCCATACACTACAAGAAATTTCTAAGATTTATATACACCTCTAGGAATTTTCTGCCCAGAAGTGCTGCTTGTACTCCCCCACACAGAAAAGAGCAGCGCATCACAGAACACTGTGTCCTAACCTGTCATTTTTCCAAAGAAAACAGTAGAATCATTACATTTTTCTCTTTAAAGTGATCTGACAGCTTTCATAAATTAAAAGAATGACTTCACACTGCTGCAGTATTCTTCTTCACTAAGACAGGAAATACTTAAGTCTTGTAAGCACAAACTTCTGCGTTATCTCTCTCTTTGCTGAAGAAGTACATCACTCATATAACGATTAAACACATTTGAAAGTTATTTTCAACCATGTAAGAGAAAACAAGGAACTTTATTTCCCAACTGATTTTTTCAAAGATCAAAAAGTCCTAAGAATTTGATCATTTTGGAACTGAGAATTGCACACTCCTCTTCTAGAATACACATGACCTTTTTTTAATTTGAAATCTGACATTCAGAAACCAAAACACAAAGTGAAGTTTTCAGGTACCTTAGCCCTAAAAATAAAATCCCAAAGGTCTTAAAGAATGGTCATAAATCCCAGTGAGGAAGTAAACCACAGCCGAGTTGCTCAGACATCTGTGGCCCAAGTCTAGTTTGACACAGCACAGCTATGATATCTTGACTTTGCATTTCATTTGAGAAAATGAGAAAAATGTTGTCCAGCTGTAAAAAAAAACCATGAGCAAAGTCTACGAAAGATAAGAAAAATAAAACCACAGACAGAAGTGTAGTTGCAGAGATGGTTAACAGTCAGCAGCTTTAATGGAAAAACACTGGTATGAACAGTGCCCTGAGTGCACCACTGGGTCCTAACTGCCCTGGCCAGTCTCACCCTGGGCCTCCACCCAAACTTGAGGTGCTCCTGCTTCCAAGCTCAGGCCCTAGCCTTCACTCCTGGCCCAAGCCATGTCACAGGTGTGCCTGTCCCCAGCCCTGTCTCCCAGTTGGCCTTCAGACCTATGTTGTACTTTGTCTGCAGTCCAAGATGGGCCTTACACACATGCTACAGCCTTGTCTCCCATCTCCTACTGCTCCTGCCTGGACTTCCTGGATGGATCCTGCACTTAACTAATCACCTTTACTTGTCTTGAGCCTGCTGCTGTCCTTAGCACCCAGTTCTGCCCATGCTGTCCAGATGCTGAGAACTGTGTTAGTATTCTTACGTTTAATCTAGTAGCACATTGGTCCAAGACATCCGTGGTTATATTAGTGAGAAACTTCCGTGCACCCATCTGCAGATCCTGCTTCCAGAGTCTCTTCTGAGTATAGTAAGAGATGTCTCAATCATTTAGGGAAAACTGCAGGGGATGCAGCCCCCTAAGCAATAACTGTAGCAGGCAGAGGACTCAATAATCAAAGAGAATGATATGGAAGAGTCTACGGTGGTATCAGAGACACAGTTCATCTGGCATTTTCTCCATTTCACTGCAAACACAGTGAGCAGATGAATTAATTAGCAAGGTTATCAGCACCACCTACCTACCACCAGAGCAGGTGGCCTTGCAGGCTGCCATTCTCACTAGGGCAATACTTCCCACTGGATTTCTCTTTCTTAACCTAGACAGTATTTTTAATATTCTCAGTCCCTGCAGCATCACATTTGTTCAGGAAACAACACAGACTTCTGCTAGACTTTGTCAGCAACCACACAGAGCAAGATGATGTCACAGAAGAAATTCAGTTCACAGAATCTACAGAATGTAAAAAAAAAAAAAATTCTGAGAAAACTTTAAGACCCATAACATGAACCCCCCTAAAATGCTCATTTACCTTGCTAAGAGCACACAGTCCACATTTTTGATCTTTCCCAAAATCAAAGCATCTGATGGCTGCAAAACAAGCAAATAAGAATGAGTTACAGCCTGACAATCATATTAGAAACCTTTACTGCTCCCCAAAAAAAAGCACGATAGTTATGAAAGGAAGTACAGGCTACCACTGTAGTCTCACATTTTCTTGAGCTTAGCTCTGTAATTTGATATGGCAGATTAGTAAAACAGTCTGGTACAGGAAGATCAAACTTCAGACCAAAAGGATTATCAGTTTTCCTGTGTTCATACTAACATTAACATTGCAACCCTTTACTTTAGGGTTTGAAACCGTAATACTTCCAAACACATCAAAAGAGCATTTCAAACATAAAGAAGCAGCATGTACATGTTCATGTTAGATTGATTAGCATGTCTCAATCTTTCCTGTGAACTGTGGTTGCTTTTTGCTAAACAAGTGCCACTCTCTCCTGAAGTCCCCTCCCAGTGCAGAGCACATTTAATCTGCCCCTTTCCATAACACTTACTATTCTCTTCTCAGTCTATCTACAATGGGCCCCTAGCTCAAAATAGGGGTGTGCAGAGTTCCAGATTCCTCCAACTCACCCCCAGCTTCCTGAAAAAATTACTCTTCCGTGCTGCTGAAGTCCTGCTTTTGGGGAATGAACTGTGTTATGACAGAGAAACTCTAGTACCTCAGTGGCACAGTCAGTGTTGTACGTGCTCAGCCCTGGGTCTTTTCTCACAGCTACACAACAGGAAAATGCATTCCTCCTGACTACCAACCAGCCAGGATGACAGAGCATTTTCGTTTTAGCTGTCCAGCTGGGACATGTACCCTGCCTTGGAGACGGGACATACTGCCCACACAGGGCAACCTCCAAGTCATCAACCACCCTTGCAATAAATTAACTGTGCTGTGGGCTATGTTCTCCTCCTGGGCATCAGGGATCTGAAATACAAAATACTTCTAGCTTCCCTTTTTGTTAAACAGCTACTAACAAAATTAAGCTTTATCTACTCATCACAAGTTTGCAAGTGTCTTGAAGGGCTCACACACTTACATCTAAAAATGTTCCGTTGCTGGCTACTTGATAAAACACAAATAAAATTATAATGCTAGCTGCAGGATTTCAATCAGAACTTAGTTTTACAGATGTCAAATCTATTACACACTTGAAAATTTGCATAGTTCTAGAATAAAGTGATATGTGAGTGCCATGTAGTGCATTTTGAAGATACCAATTTCTAATAAAATCATCACCTTCTACTTCCTATTGCACAGTCTTTTTGGCAAATATTCGTGTGAAAGCTCTTCAAAGCACCGCCAATGTTTAAATTCTGTCAGACACACATTTACTACTTTTTTTTTTTAAGGGAATGTTCCAGAACATTTACTTTTAGAACTGTAGTATATTTTCACTTCCTTTTACAAGTCTCCTTTTAACATTAAACCATTGACATTTAAATGTTTAATCTTTACTTCACCTTACATACACTCTTCCGAAGCAAATATGGCTTTAAAAGGCAAAAGCCTTTCTGTCCAGTTGCTAGCTGTGATGTTACAACATTCCATAACAAGGAAGGTTCACAATAATTAGTATTTGGGGTTTTGTTTTGTTTACACACATTTGCTGTGTGAAGTAATAAGCACTTAGCTCACAGCAGAATACAAAAATACTCCTATAAACTAAAGATGACTTCCAGCAAAAGTCCTTGCCTTCTATCAAAATCAAAAGTAAAATTTAGTAAGTTAAAGGCTGGACCCTTTGCTTTACAAGTGACAGATTCAAATTTATTGCAGGTGGTAGATTTTTTATATCCAAGTTTATATCCAAGGAAAATAAAAATCAAGGAACACTTGAGATGAAAAGTATCCAGCCTTCATTTAACCTGTCAGCTAGTTTACAAACCAAACAATGCACATTGTTTTGGGGAGGCAGAAGAGGTGCATAAGTGTTACCTTACATGGTCTGATTTTTCCTGATGCAAGCACACAAAGCTCAATTGCAAGGCCAAACTCCCTCCTGCTTTGTTTGCCAGATACACCTATGACCGGAATAAGAGGGGGAGCCCCTAGAATAATCTTCTAGAACAGGAAGATATTCTGCCCCTCTGGGAAAAGGTGATTCAGAACAAAGATCTGTCATCCAGAAAGTAAAACAATTTAACTGAAAGTATATTCTGAATGAAGCTTTGTAGTAGCTTCAAAATTCAATGATGAAGTCAAAATTGCTCTTCTGTAGGAGAACAATACTTTCCATATGTGGCGATAGAATCCCCAATGGTTTCAGGGTGTTTTCCATAGAACACCAAATTTTTGATGCACTGAAAGCAGACAAAGGAGAAAGGCAGATGAAATATTAAGAGCTGTAAGCTTATTTATTTTTTTGAACTAATGCAGTGCATTTTCATTACCATTAATGTAACTTGAAAGATCACAGGAGGACCAACATCAACACAGAGAACTGCAAAAACTGCCATATTCAGGCAGATTCTCTCTCCACTGATGTCACAGCTCTATGACAAAGTATCTTTATGGCAGAGAAATCCCCATTTGGTTTTCTTTCAAGTAACAATCAAGAACAAGACACATCTTCAGAAAAAATACTAACAAACCACAAACTTCTAAACTTTTCAAGGCACACTCAAAAAAACCTAAAATTGCTCTCCTGCATTCAGCAATAGTTGCTCCTCTCAACTGTAGTTCTAAAGTGAGAGGCAGGCTGTGTAACACCTCCTTCCTGAATACTAAAAAAGTCTCAGCAGCACAGTAAATCCATTTTGATCCACCTAATGATACCAGTCGAATTTCTGAGGTTTATTCAGAAATAACTTCAGTTGAAGTCCATCAACTTGACCCAGTCAGTGCAACTCTAAGTCATTCACTAAGCTCTGCACATCTTACACTAAGGCTGCTCCATGAGGATGCAAACTGCATTGAACCATCAAAGTTGATGTGACCTTACACAGAATCTACATGAAACAAGCATCATGTCAATGGCCTGATTTCTTAGATGTTCGGACTAGGAGAAGGAAGACAAGCCATCAGGGTTAAGGATAAAAGTTTGCAAATAACAGTTTGCTGTTTGGCTGAGCTCTCTTTCACAGTCCATCCAGGTCAGCTTAACAGTCCCAGTTTAACTCTCCACACTATCTGGAATTCATGACTGAATTCTTACCATGACATCTCAGTTATACCCTGACCCCTCTTACACAGAGAAAAAACTTTAATGAGCTTTTAAACTGAGCCTGTGCTAAGTCCATAATACACAGGCTCAGACACAGCCAGTCTATTGATCAAGGTTTCTCACAAACCCCAACAGGTACCAATATTTATTTTCTCCTATTCATGTTGCATTCTGTGAAGAATACAGAAAAAAAGACACTAGCTAATCTGCTTACTAAATGAAATTTAAAAAGCCTTCCATATAGACTGAAGATACAAGACTGAGGAAGCTTTTTCCACTCCCTTGTGCAGGACCTATCCCGCAAGTACTCCCACTCCTCTCAGTAGCAGTAAACCCTGCTGCAGGCCAGCTATTGCACTGCAGAATTTGTGTCACCCAAATCCGGCTGCATCTCAGTGCTATGACAGAATAGACCTTCAAATGCTCTGCTGCCACTGTGCCCTTAAATCTGATCTGAACAGAACCCTCTGAGGGAGAACTGTGTCATCCTTCCTAGACAGTAAGGCTTCAGTTAATACCTGCTACAAGCATAGTGTTACTTTTGCTTTGTCAGCACTCTCCAAACACATACATGCTGTGAACATTCATGACTCTCAAAAACCAGGGAATGAATGGCAACTGGTTTAGTTTAGCCAGTGGATTCTCCTTCAGAACTACACTGGCTACGTTTGGAAAGCAGAGTATAGAAAACAGAGAAGGCCAGTTCCCTTCATTCTACTAGTTTGTTAACTCATTTTGAAAGATGGTAAAAAAGTCAAATGTATTTTTCTGGTTATGTTTTCCCCTCTCTCAATCTTGATCTCCTTTCCCTTCCTGAATCGTGTGCACACAAGCTCCTCTTGCTCTTTACATTCTTACTTCCACCTTAAACCATTTTTCAGTGGAGGCACAGATTTAGATGTTCAATCACACACTATGCCACTGAGCTTTCTGGCAAGCTTCTACTCATAAAATAGCACTTGCTACCACATATCAGATGTTTTATTGTTATGTATGCTAGCTTACACTGCTAGACTTACATTGCTGGACTTCAATGGCAATCATAAAGCATCTAGACTCCCCATGTCTTATGACATTATAAAATATCTGGGATCCAATTCTTCTAGAAACTTCCTGTGTCAACTAGAACCTCTCTCACCTTTGATTTTCCTCATCCTTTGTTTTGCCTGTTTCTAGTATAAATGCTTTGTGGCAGGACTTATCCTTCACAACACCTCCAGTGCTGTGTACAGAGCAACAGCCTCAGCCTCCATTTCCTTTTACTGAAAGAACCAAATCACTGTGAAGCAGAATGTTCAACACCACCTGTGTCACAAAAACAGTCTCAGAGCTTCATTTTCAAACTAGGTGGTTATAAGTAAGACCTTACATCGGCATGTAAAGCATAACTCAGTAGTTACATGGAAAATGGTGGCCCATATACTTCAAATGACAGTTTTCTGCAATTCTGAAAGGTTCCTGGATGGATCTAACAGATAATACAGGTCACGTAACAGCACAAATTTGAAGGAGAGGGTTTATCTCTTGATTGCAAATTCAGGACTGAGTTTGCAAATTCATCCAATCTACAAATGAGAACAGATGTAGTCTCCTTTGCACATCATCTTTACAATACTTCATTTCTACAGACTAAAAATTACACAATACATAGCAAATAAATAGAATAGTCTTGTGCCAGGACCTCTCTTATACATTCGTTTAACAGCTTGAAAATTCTTAAACCCCACACATACATCTTGAAGAACAGCAGAAAGTTTCATTCATAATTAAAAAGGTTATACAGACCGTGCCGAAAGGAGTGGTAACATATTTTTCTGTTCTTCCTTCTAAGATATCCGGATCATCCAGGCCAGTTCCACCGATAATTCCGATCTTACACAGAAAGTACATATTAGTTTTCTTGCAGTTTACATTTAATGGCATGTCTCAAAAACTAACCAGGCAGCTACAAAATGTATTTTTTGCTCAAGATGGGGCTAGACTACAGAACAACAAAACATAAAATATGCCCAACACAGTTTCGCAGAATGGAAATTTCAAATAACTGATTTCAAACAATTGCATTTAACTTGCCAAAGTCTTACCCTATGATTTTCTCTTTGAAACACCAAATTAAAAAAAAAAAAAGCTATGGAAAAATGCCCAAAGATGTGCCAACTCAAAATTTATTTCCAATATAAAAATGAACAGTGTAATTTGTTAATGGCTCTAATGAGTGTGAAATGCATGTAGAAAGCATATTACAACAAAGGCTTCTTGTTTACATGGAGAAAAACAGACTTACACATAACCACCATACTGAATAGCAGGCTGTCGTGGTTTAAACCAGCTGGAAATTAGGCAGCCGCTCACTCAAGCTCTTCCTCTCTCCCCTCTTACCCCAGTGGAATGAGGAGGAGAATCAAAGTAAAACTTTTATGTTGAGATAAGAACAGTTAGGTAATTGAAAATAAAGTAAAATGCAGTAATAATGGTAAATTATAATAACAATGATAACAAAAAGGGAAAAAAAGAGTAATGCACAGTATAATTGCTCACCACCCTGATGCCAGACCCCACTTCCCAAGGCCAGATCAGATCCCCTCCCAGGTAACTCCCTCAGTTTATATACTGAGCATGGTGTTCTGTGGTATGGAATGTCCCTTTGGTCAGTTTGGATCACCTGTCCTGCCTATGCTCTCTCCCATTTTCTTTTGTGTACCTCCTCACCGGCACAGCATGAGACAAGAAAAATTCCTTGACTCACGATAAACATGACTTAGCAAAAACCTAAAACATCAGTGTGTTATCAACACCATTCTCACTCCAAATCCAAAACACAGCACTGTACCAGCTACTGAGAAGAAATTAACTCTACCCTAGGACACAGACATTACTATATAGCATTGTACATCCAAAACAATGAAAACCTTATTGAAAAAAATTTTGACTTGACAAAATCT
>VZRE01013559.1:0-13239 GCA_013396775.1 Cephalopterus ornatus | reverse complement strand
TGTTACCCTGCTGGTTGAGCTCGTTCCTTGAAGGCTACAAGGCAACCAGGGAAGAAGCCCCATGGAGATCTACCTGATTGCAAACCAGCAGCATTTCATGGTGGTGGTAAGTGCGTTTAGTGCTACTGTGCATTTAGTGGTTACCCTTAGCTTTTCCTAGTTTTCTATCTTCCTTATTTCTCTCTGCTCTTTTGTGTGACAAAATAAAGTTTAATTATTGTTTTGGGATGCAGCACCTGGCCTCGTTTGTGCCTTAATCTTGCTTATGGGAATATTTTAGAACCTGGTTCCCCTCTGTATCTAAGCAGATCAGAACAAAGCCTCAGGGCAATACAGCACTCCATTATAAATCAAATCAGACTATGGTACTCATAGATACCAGGGCCCATCACACACCAGCCTTTAACTGAACAGATAAAAACTAATCTTAGAGTGATGGGTGCTGGGACCTTCAAGCATTTGGGATACAAATCCAGCAGAGGTCACTTGGCTGATTGACACTAGAGGGTCTGCTAAACAACCCGGTCCTACCCAAACAAAATCTCAAGATATTGTAAAAGGACATATAGTCCCTGTAGTGCTCAGTAGTGACACTTAGGATGTATGGACTACTCCTTCCTTGGGAAAAGGCAAACTCATTCATGGGATTCCTTTTGCCTAAGGACCCTGGTACCTAACACAGAAGGATGGGGAAATCCGATGTGCAGCTGAAGAACCTTGGGTTTAACCCTGGGTGAAAATAATCCACGGTCTCAGTTGTATGTTGTCATTGCTGTGAGATGCCATAGCTCCATATCAAAAGTACCAAAGCAAGAGTCACCCAAACCAGTGGAGGAAGTACCTTATAAGGAACCAGGCAAATGCAGCAATGATCCAACAGCCCAACACAGCACACCATCTCTCCTGTCCTGAATGACCATTGCGACCAGTGGAACCCAACTCATTGACTAAATTAACTGAATGGACATTTGAATGGATATATAAATGGGGATGGTCCATGGAGGGAACAAAGGGATTTATATATCTGAATATGTCAAGGAGTAGGAAAGAGCATGGAGGTGTCTTATTAAAATAGACTAAATAATGTAGTACCTAAGCACAATAAAAATGGTATGGAATAAGGTAGAAATTGTAATTGCGTGGAGCTAATTTTCTTCACAGTGGCCCATACGGTGGCTTTTGTAACAGAAAGTGTGTTGATATTCACTGATGTTTTAGTTATTACTGAACAGTGTTTGCACAGCATCATAGCCTATTTCTCTCTAACTATTTCTCTCTCTGACCTGTTAGTGAGAAGACTGGCTGAGAAAGGACACAGCCAAGACAGCTGACTGTATTAACCAGATAGCTATCCCCTGCCATAAAATGACATATTCAGCAATAAAGGATGGAGAGGAGTGGAATTTTTTGCAAAGTCTCTTTTGCTTGGGAACTGGCTGGGCATTGATCTGCTGGTGATGATGGATTGGTTTTTTGCATCATTTGTGGGTTTTTTTCCTTTTTTTGAAATGTCTTTATTTCAATGCTCCAGTATTTTCATTTTTTCCCTTTGGACTCTATCTCACATGCCACCCAGGGTGGAGTTAGTGAGTGTGAGTGTGCAAGTGTGTGTTCCTTAAGTAGGTTGCCATTGAAGGCACACACCTGAATGGAAGACTTAGACTCTAACTCCTTATTGACCCATTTTAGAAAAGGATTTATGTTGAAAACTTACGTTCTCTGGAGAAAGCTTGCATGCTGTGTGTAGCCAGCTATACATTGCTTAAGTGTCTTCCTCATTTCAGCTGATGGGTGTTCACTGGAGAAGATGTTGAATAGGAAGGGAATTTTCAGGAATTAGATTTTTTAAATTGCTCTCTTTCCTACTAGTGCAACAAAATGTAAACTTTTTACACAAAATAAAAGTTTTAGAAAGTTATTTGTTGTTAGAGTTATAACAAATTAGACTAAAATCTTTGTCTTGAGAGAAGGACTTAAATTCATGTTCTGGACATGTTTTCTATCAGGTCTATCTGTTAACGCGTAGGGAGCTAGATGGCAATAATGGTGGTGGACACATCTTCCCTTTCATTATGAAATGCCTTTTCTTTTACACTCATTCAGTTTTAAAAATATTTTAATTGCCAAAAAAACAATAACAACAAAAACAAGATAATGATTGGGCACTAAGCCAAAAAGTCCATTATAAAGCTTTTTTTTTTTGAGAGAGGAAATTACTCAAAAGTAGAACTCTGTAATGATGATGTTGTCTGTAATGGATGTAATAATATTAAAATTACAGTAAAATAATAATTTGTAGTTTGAGAATTTAAAATGACACATGTAATTGTTAAATAAACAAATTATTAAAATAAAATCATATAACACCCTGTAAAGATTAGTTAACACACACAGAGACATACATACCTGGAAAGCAGTGCCGTGAAAAGGGACCTGGGTGTCCTGGTCCATGGCAAGTTGTATATGAGTCAGCAGTGCCCTGGCAGCCAGGAGAACCAACTGTGTCCTGGGGGGCATCAGGCACAGCATCGCCAGCCAGTTAAGGGAGGGAATTGTCCCACTCTGCTCTGCACTGGTGCGGCCTCACCTTGAATATTGTAGCAGTTTTGGGTACACAATTTGAATTTGAATTGAAAGGTCAGGATGGTGAAGGCAACGCAAATTAAGAAACGTTAAGCTCTTAGAGAGTGTTCAAAGGAGGACAAGAGCTTACCCTTTAAATCATCATTTTTCTCTCCTAAAAAAAACTTGATGCCTTCCTCACTGACCTCTGTACTCACCACACGCTACATTTATACTTGCTTAGAAGCTTTGATTCAGGTTGAACAAAGTAAAGGGACATCTCACTCTTAATTGACTTGTGATATCTCCAGCCCATTCATCTATAAGAAGTGAAGAAAAAAGCAGTGTTTAGAATGAAAGTTATATATTCCAATCTCGTACTTAAGTATGTCTTACTTATTTAGCAGTTTTCTCTTCCACACATTTTTCATTTCACCCTTTCTTCTCATTCTATCTTTTGACTGAAACTCTTGTAAGCATGGTGCTTTTTCAATTTATATGTAAGTTATTTATTGTGCTGAAAACACAAGCAGCAGAATTCTTGTGCAATATAATGCAATAAAGATTGCTCAAAAGCAGACTACTTGTATATCAGCACATACAAGCATATCAGATAGTTTCTTAGGCAGTATTTGGTGTTATAGGAGTACTGTATAATAAGAAAAACATGTGATAATAGAAGCTGTTTACTTTCTGGTGTATATTTAAGGAATTATCTTCAAAGTCACTGGAGTTACTTCACAATTTATTCAGGTCAGTTACTTCACAATTTATTCAGTCTGAGAACTGAATGTGCCAACGCTTTGATTTAATTAAGCTTTTGCATATAAAATCAAAATGGACTACACTTGCTTCCTGTTGTATGTCAGTCTACTCAGTAACAGCACACGGGCAATAAATCTGGCATTATGTGTGCAGAATATGGAAAGCTCTGATGAGAGCCAGGCAAAACCAGACGTGGAGCCTGGTTTTGGAACACAGCCTATGCAAGAATGGAGAATCATTTCAGAATAGCACAAGTCTGTTTGGTCTCATTCTTCACTTACTAATTTCATTTACAGCAGTGAATCCCAACTGAATCTTGCAGAGTTTTACTAAGCTAAGTCAGTAGGGAATTTGTACCTGTGACTTTAAGAGCACCCTTACTCATCTAAGTGAGAGAATTAGCCTCACAAGTATATCCAGAGGTTTATTTAAACCAACTGAATTAATATTTAAAGCTTTCTTTCTTTTAAATAGAACAATTGGAGGAATGTGCATTCAAATTTGGGGGTATAATATTCTCAAAAATGGTCATATTGGTCATACAGCTCAAATTCTATTAAATTCCTTCTGATATCTGAATTTTTTTTTTCTGTGCAGCAGTTCAGTATTTAAAGGCACTATTCTTTGTAGATAATTCGTAAATCAAGTTAAAAGTACAGTGAATTCCCAAATCTAGCTGTCACACAGATATCAGCAGAGAGGCTCTAGGACTTCGGAGATACTAGTGTATTCATCATTTAAACTCATATCAGAAAGCTAGTTCTTTTACAACACTTATGCCATTTTTGCCATCACAGTTCACAAAACAGTATTCAAAATATTCATGTTGTTAATCATCTGCCTGGAGCATATATTCACCTCAACCTTAAACATCATAGGGATTTAAGAATATGTTCTGTTGTCAGTTGTATTGATCTAAACACAGAATCTGTGAAGTCTGTGAAATTAACCCAAAAGTACAAATGCGACAGACAAACATTTCCTGTCTCATCTCATTTGTTCAACACCATGCCTACCACCTTGGAATTTTGCAGGATAAATTTCAATGGAGCATAAAAGTATTCAGCATTAAGATTGCATAGTTTAAGCACCTTCTGACAGTGAGGAATGATTCCAAAACTTTGCAATGTTTGGAAATCTCAGGCTAGCACAATGGTCTGTTTTAGGAATTTATGGTCTTCATTACCTAGAGAATCACTGAACCTTCTCTAACTTATACCTGCTCTGAATCAGTTCCTTTATCTTCTCCAGGATCACAATTTTTCAAAACCTTTTAGCTACCACTGCTGGATGAACAAAATTAAGGTATTACAGGAGAGCTTTAAGGTACAAAATTATATTCAGCTCTGGTGCACAAGGCATGATGTAGACCTAGCCACTTCCTATTTCACCTTTATCCCTTCTAGATGTGCTGTTGATAGTGTGAGCAATTATTTCAGTCATGAGATAGGAAATAGTTCTCCAGAAGGAATAATATTTTCAAAATTTACTTCTTCTCTTCTTTGAGGAAAATGCTGATTTTTAGAGGTGCTTCAAAGCTACTTTTGGACAGGAGATTAGGACTGAATAAGATGGATAAAGAGTTTGCTGATTAAGCATTTTAGCACCCCTTGCTGATTAGTGTGAGTTGTTATGGTGGGTGATAAAAGTGGTACCTTTATCATGTGTTTATTTCAAATGGGTGAAAGAAGATAAAAGCTCTAAAAGCCTTCACAAGTAAATGGCATTGTGTTTATCCAGGCTTTTTTAAAAATCTCAGCCTATTGAAAATAGTACAGAAGTCCAGCAGAAGATGCTACTGCTGAAGGTTACTGAATGGAATACGAACAAGACTATAATTTTTTCTCTGTCACACAGAATTTTTAAATTATAACAAATTGGTTTGCATTAAATAAGAAAAGCTTAGTGGTGGATCAAATTTAAGTTCAGGTCAAAAAACTACTGTAGTTAAAACATTTTTGAAGATCAAAAAATGATGACTGGTATATATCTGCTGACTGAGTTAACAGTGTTCTTTTCATTTGCCTGTTGTCTCCTCAACTGAATTGATAGTCCAGAATATTTTTAAATTTTTACCCAAAGAAGTAAAAATATAAGCCTAGGGAACACTAGAACAGTGAGGGTCTATTTTTCAAGTATAGGATGGAACTTACATAATCCACATAGTAATGTTGAAGTTCAGCAGCCATAAGCTATAAATTGTGCCTTTTTATTATAAAATATTTAACATAATGTTAAGCACACAGTGCAGGCCTGCATGTTTGCCTGAAAAGACATCTAATGCCACATTCTGCAATTGCAAAATGCAGTATATTATTCCGTGATAAGAAACCATTAGTGCAATTGCCAAACAAAGGAAAAAATTAAATCAAATTTTCTTCCAGTTCTGTGTCAGTTAAGACCTTCTTGACTCAAAATCACTGTTATATTTTAAGTGTTCATGGAAATGTATTAGAAAACCACTAAGAAATCATTGTAACAGAAATTTAAAACTTATTTATTTCAATATAAATACAGCTATTACCTTTGCCTGACAGAGAATTTCACGGTCTGAGTGAAATTCAGGTTTTGTAGTCTCATTACCTTTCCTAGTAAAATATGAAAAATGTTGCCACCCAAGTATAGGTGCATTTTTTTGAGCTGGAATGTGGTGAAAATGTTGCTTCTGCTACTAAAAATGTTTTAAAACAACATCCAAGGGATAAGGGGAAAGTATCCTAATCACAAACATTCTTTCAAAAAAATTTTTATTCAGAAACACAGAAAGGAAAAAGAAGCCCAAAATAAGAAAAGAAATTCTTTTTTATCTGATTGTGTAAAACCTAAAGTGTGACTGTTTGTCCATATGTTCCTGTGATGTACATGTAAAGCATACAGAGATATTCTTTAAAAACTGTATTCTGCGCACAGCCTATAAATCTCCTCTTGTCTATTTGGTGTATTTCAACAGAAGAAGCCTTGCAAAGAAGATCCTTTAAAATGGACTGCATGAAAGCAGTAAAAGTGTGAGAAAAAGCATAGGCCAGGGCATGGAAGATTTTACCACCACTGAAATAAATGCCAATATTGAAGCCCACCTCACAAAACATTCTTTTAAAAATTCATGTTGCTGGTTAGTGGGCTAATCATCTGTTTAATTAGAAAATATTTACAAATTAGGCTTCCTCAATTTCGTATTTTGTAGTAACATATAATGATAGTGATAAAAATTTATAAGTGACTGAACAATCAGATGTGTAACTCTCATGAAGAATACCTAATAAAAAGTCTGAAACATCACATCTTATATGTATTCACTTATTAGATTGTTATATCTTAGCAATACAATAAAATGAGACATATTCATCTGCAGTTACCTTGACACACACTGACTGCCATAAATGTTATATGAGTACTCATCAATGATTAAATGAACAACATAGTGTCTTCACATCTTTTTTTACTAAGGCTGGACTCTAGCTGATATTGAAATTCTTGTCTATTTCCTAATCCAAGTAGCATAACTTGATCTGTGCTCATTATTATTGGCTTTTGGGATGCTGAAAATTTAGCAGGATATTATATTCTTCAGTAATTATGTTCATTGAGTTGTAGCATTTTAAGGGCTAAAAAATTCAAAAGCCTAGTCTGTAATGGAATACTGGGTTGCAAGGGAGAAATTACAAACCCTGGTGACAGGGAGGTGAGACCAAGCCAACTATCTCCACAACAGTGTGGACAGCTGGAGTTCATGGGGCAAACTCATGCTAACTGGTTTTCTGTATCCCAGAGGGAAGAGACACACAGTGGCACAGTTGAGTGGAGAGGAAAGCTTGATGCAGGGTTGCAGATCCCGCAACAGAGTCGTTGGAAAGTTGTGGCTGCATCAGAGAATTATGGTCTTGACCGCAAAAGCCTGTGATGCTGGGAATATAGTGGCAAGCCATAGGACATTCAGTTGTACTCCATGCAGTGCTATTTTCTATAGTTAATCTTTATGTGTCTTTCCCTTCTCCCATGCAAAAGCACACAAAAAATTCAGATGCCATGCTGACTAACATCTTTTCCGTCTTTTGGGAAAAAGATGTGCTTTTAAAGTCAGTAATTTTTTTCTTTCCCTTCCTTTAGCTCGTAGTCTTAGTTGGGACCCTTGATTTATGATCTTGTGGGTTTATAGGCAGGGCTCAGCACATCTTAACTTATATTTTGCCCCTGGTTTGTTTTGGAAAAAAATCTGAGGGAAAAAGAATAAAAGAAAAACGAAAAAAAGAAAAGACACCTATATTTCTAGCATCCCAGTATTGAAATGTGCTTATCCAATTTGGAACTCTTTTTTTCTTTTTGTGGCTAAAAACAATAAGAAATGTAAATGTATGCAGCTACCTATCACTATTATTATTCTTGTTCTCTTAAAACTCTCTTCTTTATATTTTTAATAGTAATCTGCCATTACTTGCTATAAGTATTTTGCACAGCTATGGTTTTTTTAGGGAATGATAAATGTCAATTTGCTATAGTAATTGCTGAAAATAGCCCATCCACCCCTGTGCTCAAACAACCCTTAATAAAGTATCTATCTTGATCCTTTCCTGTTTTCACTCCCCTGGGAATTCCTACGGCTATAGCTATCCTGAAGGCAAGAATCTGCTGCCTGTAGTAAAGAGGTGGCAGTTATTTTACCTTTCGTTCCTGTAAGAGGCCAACTCAGCAACGCTATCATTTGTTAGTCACTTAAAATATCTAGCTCTTCCAAACCAGTCTCAGACAAATGCAAAATAGGCATTCCCTGCAAACTGAGTTGAGTTTTTGAAGAGTAAATAAACATTTCATTAAAATGGTCTCACTAAAGACAGGCAGAGAGATCTGAACTGAGCTGTCACCTTATGTTAGTCACACTCATAAATTCTGCCACGTTACAGTGCTCATTTGCAGTATCCCAGAGAGCTTGGAAGAGGCAGTTCTTCAGGTTTTCCTCTCTTTGTTTTGTCGTTTTGGCTGGGGGGAGGTTATCATATTCCTTATAATTTCCAGTATGTGTTTGCATCAGTAATGCCACACTCACTTCATGAACATGTACTCAAATACTGACTCTGACAGCAATAATTTCCATTAGGCCAGTGCAAATATGTATTTTTGTTAGGAAGACTGCTATTTTTGTATTGGTTCCTCTCAAGTCTTAGACACAGGACTTCTGATGTTGATGGTTTTCTGGTCTTTTGGATTCTTTTTCCCTCAATAGCAGCGACAGTGAGTTCAGACCTCACATTCCCTTTGACAGTCTGACAACTGGTATCACTAGGCCAGAGCTAGGAGTGGTTTATTACTTTTCATAGGATTTATTTAATTCAGCCTCACAGCCTAAGGCAATGGGGGAAGAGATTTAATTCAAAATTAGATTCTTGCAGGAATCCTTTTAGTCTAAGAAAAATGGGTGAGAGGAATACGGAGAGAGGGCAGGAAAGCAAGGTTGGAAAAGCATGTAATGTGACTGTGGTTATTAAACGCAATCAGTCATGGAATTGCACTCGGTAAAACATGTATAAAGCAAAAAAATAGAGGAAAAAGAATATCAACACCCCTTTTAACACATGTGATAGGGTAAGAATAAAACCTCAGTGTCTGAGGTTTTGTTGGAGTACTGGCTGAATATTTTCTTTCAATGTACAGCATTGAAAAAGGAAATATAAACCAAATGCTAGATGAATAAATCTTGAAAGATGTCTTTCCAGCAAAAAATCCAATAGAAACAACTTTTTATTAAATAAATATTACTTTGCTTTCCACAACTCAAATGCTCTATTATTTTTAAAATAATAAGGAACAAAAATTGTGATGTTTTAAAAAACAGAGATAAAAATAAGGAAGGATTAATTTGAGTTTTGCATGGCTTACTTCTATAAGGCCTTGCTAAAAAAGACTGTGTAAAAAGTGAAAGTATAAGAGCTGCCTATTGCACTCGAGTATTCAAAATTCAAATACTGTTCCCGGCCCAGTCCTCCTGACTGATGAGGAATTTTCCTCTCTAACCTGCACCATCAGAAAGCAATTGTTTTTGTCACACAAACTCAAGTCCCAAACAGGGAAGTTTGATGCTGCCTTGCACTGCTCATGTTGAAATTAATTTGTTCATGAAAACCAAACACAGGAAACAAATGAGAGGGAAATAGTTAAACATAATTAGAAAATGTGCTAATCTCTACCTTTTACATAATTAGCATCAGAGGACTTTTGTTCCTCTTTCCCTACAAGTACTTTTTTTAATTGGTGAACCTTTCATCTCACGACACCATGAACTATCAACTTTCTTTGACATTTCATTTGTGTTTTGGGCACATGGACCATCCAATTTGCTGAGAAAGTGAGCAGTTCTTAGTAAAAACCCATAACAGCTTCCTAACCCACAAGGAAGTTGAATGTTCTTTCCCTGCAGGGCTGGGGAATGCTTCACATCCATAGGTAACCCTTGCATGTTTATGAAGTTGGTGGGTTTTTGTATTAATAAGAAGCTTGCTGAAAAAAGCAAGCAGTTACCTAACTGGGATATGCAGCATCTCCTTGAAAGTCAAATGTGATGGTAAACAATAGCATCAAATAACAATGGTAGTAAGACAAAATTACTCCCATGCCTGTGCTTCAAGGATGTTGAAAAAAAGAAAATGTGGTTACCCAAATATACTCCTTTTCATATTTCATGCATTCCAGGTTAATATCTGCAGTGAACTTAGCCTGAACTTACTGTCAGTTGGCAAGGCGGCAGCAGCAGCAGCGACTGAGGCAAGTCTGGAGGTAAATGTTGGATTGTGTTGTACAGGGAGATTCCCGAACTTACAAGCCAATCAGGCATGGAGGGGGAGTTGCCAGGAGCATCCAAAGGAGATATAAATGGCTCCAGGGAGCGTGGTGTGGTATGTCAGCCAGAGTGTGGCAAGGCAGATCACAAATACAGGCCACAGTCTCCTACCAAGTACCCAACGAGAACTTAGGGAGTGAGTCATCCCCAACCTAACTAGAAGAGGACTAACTGTGGTCTCTTACTTGGTCAAAAGCCACTGCCAGAACGAACGCTGTCAGATGTCAGATGTCAGATGGATCTCACATACCAACATGCAGTTGTACAGGTCTCCGGCTACAGTGAGGGCCTGAGCTTGTCACAGATGCTGGAGGGCAGCAGAGACAATACCTGTTTGAGGTGTGAGCAGGTGGACTATCTGCTGGCCGTGCTGAAAGAGGAAGTCAAGGAGTATCAGGGAGTGCGAGAGTTCACTGAACTGTAACAGGTGTACCCTGGTGGAGAACCTCCAGCAAAAGGTGGTCAAGCTGCAGTAGGCAGTCAAAAGACTGAAAGGTATCAGGGAGGCTGACAGAGAGTTGGACAGCTGGCTCCAAGCCCTATTGATGGAGACAATCACAATACTGAGAAGAGAGCAAAAATTCACCCTGTGGCACTCATGGAAGGGACGGACGGCATTAACACAGAATGTTGGGAATTAATGAGGAAAAAACCCCAAAACTGAAAGGAACTAATAAAAAGAAGAGATTTCTTCAAAACCAGACATTCCCACCCAGCTGGACATTCCCAAACAGAACCACTTGGTAGCTCTGCAGGATAATAAGGCAACACCCAGCACACTGGAAGAACAGCCAGAGATAACTGGAGCAGGCCAATCTGCTTCAAAAACTCAGAAATTAACAACACCCAAGAAAAGCCAGCAGGTGACAGTAGTGGGTGACTCTACTTTGAAAGGCACCAAGGCACTCATCCATCAGCCTGACCCACTTTTGAGGGAGACGTGCTGCCTTCTGGGAGCCTGGATTAGGGATGTTACTGAGAAGCTGCCAAGCCTAGCTAAACCCATTGATTATTAACCACTCTTAGTGTTCCATGTGGGCGTAGGTGATATAGCCATCATCAGTCTGGGAAGCACTAAGACAAACTAAAGAGTCCTGGGACACGTGGTAAATGGCTCTGAATCTCAAGTAATTTTTTCATCAATTCTCCAGGTCTAAGGAGGGGGGTTCAAAATGACGAGCTGAATTTTGCAGGTCAACAAATGGTTAGAACAATGGTCCTGTAGTCAGGGGTTTGGTTACTCAGACCATGGGACTTGCTTTGGCAAGTCTACTGGGGGCAGATGGATCCATCTGACATGGAAGGGAAAAAGTATCTGGTCAGGTATTTGCCAGATTGGTGAAGGGGGCTTTAAACCAGGTTTGTTAAGGGAGGGGGCCATCTATCCACAGCAATCCTGCCAGTTGGATGCCAACACCTATAATGGATGCCTGGAAGAGTGCAATGGCATTCCAGATACTCCAGCCAGTGAATCTGCTTTATCTGAGGCCCAGATCAGATGCCTGTACACAAGTGCATAAAGTATGGGGAACAAATGAGAAACTAGAGATGTGTGCACACGTGCATGTGTATGATATAATTGCCATCACAGAGACACAGTGGTATGACTCCTATTGCTGGAGCATTGGAATGGAACATTTTAGGCTTTTTAGAAAGGACAAGCTGAGGAGACAGAAGTGGGTGTAGCCCTCTAGGAGCAGATTTTGGCATTTTCAAGGACTTACTTGGTAGATTTCCATGGGACAGAGCTCTGGAGGGCAGAGGGGCCCAAAAATGCTGGCTGATATTCAAGGATCACCTCCTCCAAACTCAGAAGCGATGCATCCCAGCATGGAGGAAATCAGGCAAAAATGCTAAGTGTCCACGGATGGATAAGGAGCTGCTGAGAAAACTTGGAGCAAAAAAAAGATAATGTGGACCCTCTCCAGAAGGAAACAGGAGACCTGGCTACCCTGAACAAAGAGAAGGCTGAGGTTCTTAACAATTTCTACACCTCAGCCTTCAATGTCAAGTGCTCCAGCCACAAGCTGAGAAAGGCAAATGTAGGGACTGGGAAAATGAAGTCTCCAAGCCCACTGCAGGAAAGGATCAGGTTTGAGACTATCAAAAGAACTTGAATACACACAAGTCCATGGGACCTGATGAGATTCATCCACAGATCCTGAGGGAGCTAGCAGACAAAGTTGCTAAGCCACTATCCATTTTTTAAAAATTGTGGCAGTCAGGTGAAGTCCCTAATGACTGGAAAAAGGGAAATATAACCCCCATTTTTAAAAAAGGGGATGCAGAAGACCCAGGTATGGTGGGTTGACCTTGGCTGGACAGCAGGTGCCCACCCAGCAACTCTACCTCTCCCCTCCCAGCTGGACAGGGAAGAGAGTAAGGTGGAAAAACAATTTGTGGGTTGGGATAAGCCATTTTATTTAAAGCAAAAAGTAAAGTGGAAGCTTGTGTGCACAAAACACAGTTTATTCTCTACTTCCCACTAACAGTGATGTCCAGCCACACCCAGGAAGCAGGGCTCCAGCATGTGTGACGGTTCCTCAGCAGGCAGCCATTGGAGACAATGAACGCCTGCCTTCCTGCTCCTTGCCTCAGCTTTTATGTCTGAGCTGTCATCATATGGTCTGGAATATCTCTTTGGGTCAGCTGGCCTATTTGGGTGCCCTTCCAGGATCTTGTCCTCAACTGAGGAAGGAATGTTACAGTGCTGATGCTGTGCTCAGCAGTAGCCAAAATACTGGTGTGTTATCAACACCCTTCTAGCTACCAGTGCAAAGCACAGCACTGTGAGGGTTGCTGTTGGGAAATGAACTCCACATCAGCCAGACCCAGTACACCAGGGAACTATAAACCAGTCAGTCTCACCTTTATGCCAGGCAAGATTGTAGAGCAGATTCTTCTGGAAACAATGCCAAGTCGTGGAAAACAAAGAGGTGGTTGCTAATAGCCAACATGGCTTTACCAAGGGCAAATCATGCATGACAATATTGGTGACCTTCTATGATGGGACTAGAGCATTGGTGGAGGCAACTGACATCAACTACCTGGACCTATGCAAAGCATTTGACACTGTCCCACAT
>VZRE01013558.1:0-10133 GCA_013396775.1 Cephalopterus ornatus | reverse complement strand
GGGCCCGGGCGGGGCGGCCATGAGGGCGGCCTGAGGGAGCAGCGCCGGCCATGGACGGGTGGCGGGACCGGCAGAGCGGCGAGCCCGGCACGGGTGAGTGCCGAGAGGGGAAGAGAGGGCGGGCGGCTCCCGACCGACCTTTCCCGGGAATGGGGAGCGGGGGGGCGGTTTCATCCCCAACCCTTCCCTGGGAGAAGTGGCTCTACGCAGCACTTCCCTAGGGAGGAGAGTGCGACCGACTGCATCCCGCCCTTGCCTCGCTTTCCCTGGGAGAGGAGAGAGGCGACTGGCTGCATCCCACCCTTCGCTCGCCTTCCCTGCGAGAGGGGAGGGTTACCAGCTCCACTCCACTTTTCCCTGGGAGAGGGGAGGATTACCGGCTCCATCCCACCATTCCCAGTGGACAAGAGTGTTACGGGCTCCCTCCCGCCGTTCCCTGCGAGAGGGGAAGGTTGCTGGCTCCGTACCGCTTTTCCCTGGGAGAGGGAAAGGTTACTGGCTCCATCCCCCTTTTCCCTGGGGGAGGGGAAGGTTGCTGGCTCCGTCCCGCTTTTCCCTGAGAGAGGGGAGGATTACCGGCCCCATCCCACCCTTCCCTGGGAGAGGGGAAGGTTACTGGCTCTATCCCCCTTTTCCCTGGGAGAGGGAAAGGTTGCTGGCTCCATCCCCCTTTTCCCTGGGAGAGAGGAAGGTTGCTGGCTTCATCCCCCTTTTCCCTGGGAGAGGAGAAGGTTACTGGCTGCATCCCCCTTTTCCCTGGGAAAGGTTACTGACTCCATCCCCCTTTTCTCTGGGAGAGGGGAAGGTTGCTGGCTCCATTCCACTTTTCCCTGAGAGAGGGGAAGGTTACTGGCTCCATCCTGCTTTTCCCTGCGAGAGGGGAAGGTTACTGGCTCCATCCCGCTTTTTCCTGGGAGAGGGGAAGGTTGCTGGCTCCATCCCCCTTTTCCCTGGGAGAGGGGAAGGTTGCTGGCTCCATCCCCCTTTTCCCTGGGAGAGGGGAAGGTTTCTGGCTCCATCCCGCTTTTCCCTGGGAGAGGGGAGGATTACCGGCTCCATCCCACCCTTCCCTGGGAGAGGGGAAGGTTACTGGCTCCATCCCCCTTTTCCCTGGGAGAGGGGAAAGTTGCTGGCTCCATCCTCCTTTTCCGTGGGAGCGGGGAAGGTTACTGGCTCTATCCCACTGTTCCATGAGAGACGGGAGAGCAGCCGGCTCCATCCCGCCTTTCCCTGGGAGAGGGGAGTGTTACCGGCTCCATCCGACTTTTCCTTGAGGAGGAGAGGATTACTGGCTCCATCCCACTTTTCCCTAGGAGAGGGGAGAGTGACCATCTCCATCCCACTTTTCCTGGAGGAGGAGAGGATTACTGGCTCCCTCCCTCTTTTCCGTGGGAGACGGGAGAGCGACTAGCTCCCTTCCACTCTTCCGTGGGAGATGGGGAGGTTACCAGCTCCATCCCAGTTTTTCCCTACGGAGGAGAGGATTACCGGCTGCATCCCACCCTTCCCAGGGAGAGGGGAGGATTACTGGCTCCATCCCACTTTTCCCTGGGGAGAAGAGGATTAAGGGCACAGAAAACAGCCTTTTTTTTTTTCTTCTTTTTTAACTTTTATTTTCATTTTAACACCTTGGCTTTTCCAAGCTGGTGGCTGATCCCAAGGCCCGTGCAGCTGGATCCTCTTGGGGTTCGGGGCTGTGCACACCTCCGTTCTGCCCTTGGGAAGCCAGGCTGGCCCTTCAGGAGCGGGATTCGGGAATACGAACAGCCTGGATGCATCCTGATCCCTTCCTGCAGGGTTGGGGGGTTTGAAGGCTGAGAGGCCTCTTTGCTCCCGCTCCGGAGCAGCTGCAGGGCTGAAATTTGGCCTGAAAAGTGGGGAAAAAAATACATTTCTGCTGTGGTCCTGCACGATTCTGATCCCAAATTGTCCTGTGAAAGGCTTGGATGGGAGCAGGGCTTGCGCAGCTGGAAGTCTGCACTCCTTAGAGGGGGATAATCTGGGATAGACCGAGGAAGCAGGAGGGTGGATGGCACAGAAATAGTTGGAAAACGTGATCTTCACTCCTCTTATGGAAGTTTTTTTTTTTTAAAAAGAAGTGTAGAAAAGCCTGGAGTGTTCCATATCCCGGTCGTTTGGGCTCGGTGTGGATGTGGGAGATGCTGGGGGAAGCTCTGCTTTTTGGGATATTCAAGGCAGGATTTATACCTCCTGGATTTACCCCAAGTGTTCAGCCCAAACTGGTATTTTTTTAGTGCTGCTTGACACTGTCGCACAGCCGTTTTAAATGTTCCCCATTCTCTGATATTCCCTAAAATCCGCATCTCAGCTTGGAGCCATGTTGGCAGAACTCTGGGAATCCAGGGAGTGATAATTCCTGCACCTATTTGGATTAAAAATAGCCTTTTCCCCCTTATTTTCTGCTGCACTTTGCTGATTTTCTTCCTTCCAGCCCCAGAAGGGGAAAAGAAGGAATTTTGGGACATGGAAATCCCCACCAGAATCCTTTTGGGATCACAAATTGACTGGATTTATTAAGGAATTCTGTGTTGGTCACCTGCCAAAGTGACCAACTGGTTGTTCTTGGGTAGAATCCCTTTGAGACAAGGAAGTAAAATGTTGATTTTTTTTTTTCCCCATAAATGCTGTCTGTAAAAAGCTGCTCCTGCAATGAATTAAGGGTAAAAACCTGTAAAACCCACATTTTTCCAGCTCCGTGAGCAGCTCAAAGGAGCAGGAGGGAGGTCAGAAAATCCAATAAATGGGGGGTTTTTTTAAGGATTTTTAAGGTAGGATTCCTACTCTGAGGAGATTTTCCACCTATCACCCGGTTTGAACCTCCCAAATTGGGATATTTTCCCTAAATTTTTCCACCAGTGCCATCGTCTCAGTGACCCTCTGTGGGCTCTCTCCAGCTTTTTGCCTCTGGATTAAGCCCATTCCCTGAGGAATTCTGTGTGGGACACCTGCTGGGGGTGGGAATTCGGGGCAGGGTGGGGAACAACCAGGTTTGCCGCTTCCTGTCCGCGAGGAAACCTAGTCCTGTTTTATTCCCAACCAAACTGGACGCATCCGGAAATCCCGGTGGGATTAAATCCGCGCTGGCAGAGCTGTCCTGAGAGGATTCCAGAAATTCCCTGCGTGACCTAAATAAACACTGTCAGTCGCTGGGATCGGGATGAAAAGCAGTGCCAAAGCTCGGCATTCCCAGGTTGCCTGATCCCAGAGGGAATTTCACACACAGTCCAGCACTGCATTGTTCAAACGCAGCTTTCCAAAAGATATTATCCCACCCCAAACAGGGACATAATTCCCGGGTTTAAAGCCAGGGATTCTTAATTTTAGGAGCTGCCTCATCTTTCCGTCTCTCTCCTGGAAGCTCCTGTCGCCTGGACAGGTTTGTGGCTCGGGGGCTTCATGAGGAAAAGGGGGGATATTTGGATTTGAATTGGACTTGTTTTTTATTCCTCCCAGAGCTGATTCTTGAACTCATCCTATGGAGGAACCTCCAGGGAACACCGCTGCTTCCCGGGCCTTTGGCATTCCCAGTGGGAAGCGTTTCCCCCTTTCCTGTGCCAGCAGACTCACTCCTTGTCTCTGGCTGTCTCCATGAGCCCAGTTTAAACCAGAGGCCTTGTTTCGCCTGGACCATGAAGACAGTGCTGCCCTGGCTCCCATCCATCCCATTCCCAACGTTTTCCATGGACAATCCTGGCTGTGTTGGCTCTGGTGCTGTGGGTTCGGATCAGGCCCGTTATCCCGTGGCAGGTTCAGCCAACTCTGCTCCATAAGTATGAGGTTCAAGACAGGTTTCTGTGCCTTGGGGTGGGAAAAGCAGGAGGGAAAAGCTGGGAAGGTGGAATCACGGGATCATTCAGGTTGGAAAAGCCCCTCAAAGATCATCAAATCCGATTGTTGTCCCGGCGGTGCCAAGGCCACCACAGATCCGTGTCCCCAAGTGCCACATCCACAGCGCTCTGAAATCCAGGGATGGGGACTCCAGCACATATTCCAGTGCTGGACAAGATTTTAGGGAAGACATTTTCCCTAATATCCCGTTTAAACCTCCTGGTTGTGGGAAACGCTGCCAGTCTGACACAAACCACTCCAGGGAGTGGGGCCTGTTGGAGAAGGAAAAGCCTCCCTCCAAAGATGATCCCGAGTCTGGAGTCAGCCAGGGGCTGTCCGGGGGGATCCCATACAGGGAGAGCACGGAATCAGGATGGGGGATGGATTTCAGCCGAGCCGGAGAAGTTGGGAAGGTGATCCTAAGGATCACAGAGTGGGGCCAGAGCTGACAGTGCCGTTGATGCCCGTTATTCCAGCTCGTCCTAAGGATGGGATCAGGCCAGGAAAACCCAGGGAATCCAGGCTGGAGAGGGGAAGGGCTGTGGGAAAGGAGCAGCCGAGCCCAGGGCAGCTGGAGCGGGCCCCAGGTGAGCGCTGGGACCGTGTTCCCTGGGGGCTGGGCTCTGGAATTTGGCGGATTTGGCAGGACACAAGTGTTTGTAGCCAATGCTCCTCCAATTTTAAGGTTGGAAATCAAAAAGAAACAAAAGAAAAACCAGGGGAAAAAGCAAACTCTCCGTTCAAGTGGCTCAAAATCCACGGGTTTTCCTCCTGGATTGATGGCGGAAGCCGGTGTGTGGTGAGACCTTCCAGAGGGCACCAAGAAAAAAAGGGATGAGCCTAAAGGACATCCTGGGTTGGGAAATTTGTGTTCCCTGGCCTCAGCTGACCCTGCCAGCCCTAAACCGGGAAGCGGGGGGCACAGGCCTGCAGCTCCCATGGGATTTGTGGTCTATGGATAGCTGCCCAGCACAGGGAATATCGGGATATTTGTAGGCAGGATGCAGGAGGAAAGGTCAGAGGAGCTCATTTTAAGTCCGGAAGAGGAGGGGGAAGGAGCAGGTTTACAGAATTCCAAGGAATGCAAGGCTCTTGGAGGATGATTCCTGCACAGCCACGCGGATGGAAAATCAGCTTTCCTTGGAGTTCAGAGCTCCAAAGGTGCCTGATTTAATTCCTGGTTATCAGGGTAGGAGATGACCAGGCTGGGCTGGGAATTCCCTCCCCAGGGATTTCCTGGATAAACCCCCACTGGGGGTTTCTCCAGCCCTCAATCCCGGGACATCCCTGCTGTCTGATCCCTACAGGAAGTCAATCCCATTCCCTGAGGATCCTCCAGTGGCATTCCCAAGCTGCTCCGAGGGGGTTGGACACTACTTTCACTTTTACTTCTGACCCTGGGCACTTTCACTTTCACCCTCTTGCAGCCTGTTCACATCCAGGACTTTTTCCTCCTCCAGAAAAAAAACCCCTGGACGCGCCAGGACTCTGTGCCTCTTCCTGGGAGGCTTTTCCTTCCAGAGGATCCCCCTGAATCCCACAGGGAAGTGGGGGCCCCAGGAATCCGCCCTGGGATTGTTTCCTCTCACCTGTTTATTTATTTATTGCACATTATTAATGAACTTATGGGGGGTTATTTTTTTTTTCCCCCTTTCCGGACTTTCATTTTGGAGCCATCACCTGTGAAATTCCCGGGATTGGTGCATTTCCAAGAGTTTTCCAGCCTTTTTTTTTTTGGGGGAGGGGGAATGTGTTTTAAGCCTTCAGCTTTCACCCCTGAAATTGTGGTGGTGCTCCAGCAAGGAGGAAAAAAAAGGGGGTTTATGGTTTGGTCCAAGCCTTTTTAATTCCATGATCTGATTTCCATGGAGGGGCCTGGACTCCCTGGCTGCTTCCTTGGGATTTACAGGATGCGGGAAACGAAGCAAAAACGAGGGAGAAAATTGGGCAAACTGAGAGCCTCAACTCATTAGGCCTGAAAAGGTGCAGCAATAATCCCAAGAAAAAGCTGGAAAACCCCTTTATTTTCCCGCTCTTGGGATGCACCTGCTTTTTTTCCCCTCCGTGTGGTGATTTCAGAGGCATCACCTGGAAGTGGGAAGTGCGGGAAGTGGATCTAAAAGGGCACCAGAAAAAGGTTTCAAACAGGCAAAAGTAAAGAAAGGAAGTCTTTAAAGACTTCCCTTTCCGTGCTCCAGGTTTCCATTCCCACCATACCTGGTTTTTTGGACTATTTTTAGATCCCTCCCCTTCTTGCCCTGTCTGGATTTGTGTTTTCCTTTCATTTTCCATTATTATTATTATTATTTCCTTATTTTCCCTTTATCCACAGTGTGAACTGGCAGAGAAATAAGTTTAAACCACCCAATTTTAACTGTTTGGGGTTTTTTTCCCCTGTTCCTCGTGTTTTGACCCTCGATAATTTGAGAGGAATAACAAAGGGACACAGGGAATGATCCCACCTTTTCTCCTTTTGAACTGAGGGGGAGGAAAACGGAGAATCCCAAAAAACCGAGCACCAACCTGGAATTCTCCTACATGTGGCCATCAGCTCTCACCCCTGGAAAAAAACCATTCCATGAATCCAAGTGGCTTCAAACACAGGAGGAAGCTCTGCCCTGCTCAGTTTAAAAGTTAATTTGCCACCAGGCCTTGCCTCTGGCACTTCCTCCTGATTTAGGGTGTGGTTTTTTATCCCCTTTCTGTTCCAAAGGAAAAAACTTCCAGGGAGTTCAGATCCCCCCTGCCGAGGAGCAGTTTAACCCGCGAGGATTTGGGATCTGGAGGGGAAGGATCTGCTGAGCCACTCGAGTGCTGAGGATCTGGAGATGCCCCAAAGGGAACATTTCCCACCTCCTCTTTGCTTCCTTGCTCCAGGTTTTCCTGCGGAATTGGAGGAATCCCTGCTGCAGAGAGCGGTGTCGGTGCTGCACAGCTCCTACCTGGAGCCCGCATCCCGGGAGGGTTTCCAGTACAGCCGAGCAATCCTGGTGGAAAACGAGGTTTTCCTGAGTGAGGTGAGGCCGGAGGAGGAGCGGAGGCGTTGCTGGCAGCTCGGGAAGGGCTTTGTTTTGGGGATTCGCAGAGCTCTTAAATCCTGATTTCTGGGCAGGGTTGTGTTCCCTGTGCAGCTCAGCTGCCTCCCAGAGCCCCTTTCCCAGTTCCTCTCTTCCCTTTCTTTCCCTTCCACCCCTGTTTGATCGGGAGCAAAAGGTCCATCCAGCCACTGGGGCTCAACATTCCCCGGCAGTTCCCGGAGGAGGCCCTTGGAGCAGGGAGAAGTCCCTTTAATATCCACTGGGAGAGCTTTAAAAGGTTGCATTAAAGGCAGAATTCCATGTGGGATTTCTTTGGGTTTCAACCCTTCCTTCCAGCTGACTGTGGTGGGTACAGACCCACCTCTAAAATCCCTCCATCCCGGTATTCCCACTGCCATTGGCCTGGAAAACAGGCTGCTCTGGGAGCTGGGGATCACCACTCTGCCCGTTGTCATGGATTAAACAGGGCTTGGGCACTTGAGGATCATGGAATGGTTTGGGCTGGAAGGAACCTTAAAGATCATCCAATTCCAACCCCTCTACAACAGGGACACCTTCCACTATCCCACGTTGCTCCAACCCGGCCTTGGACACTTCCATGGATCCAGGGGCAGCCACAGCTTCTCTGGGAAATCCATTCCAGCCCCTCCCCACTCTCCCAGCCAGCAATTCCTTCCCAAAATCCCATCTAACCCTGCCTTCCTCCAGCTTAAGGCCATTCCCTGTGTCCTGTCCCTCCATGCCCTTATCCAAAGTCTCTTTCCATCCTTTATGCGAGAGCCTGGAGAAGCAAAAGCTGCCTAAATCTGGGATAATCACCGTGGGGCTGGATAAAAAAAAATGGGGTTTCAAGTCATTTGTTGCTTTGCCTGGGAGTTCTGAACCCCAAAAAAGTGATGGGATTGTTGCTCCCTCACCTTCCAACCCCCCCGAAAAATCCCGTCCTTCCGCAACTTCCCTGAGCCACGGATCCCGTTTGTTCCCGTGACGTTCTCCCTGGAAGTGCTGTGTGGAGCTGATCCAGCTGGACCCAGCACCCCTGGGCTGCTGCCACTGCTCCGTCCTGGGAATGCTGGGGGTACTTAGGACACGCTGTCCTCTCTCCACGTCACCTAAAAAGGACGTGGAATCATGGAATCAAGTTTTCCTGTGTGTTTTCCAGCTGAGAGCTTTTGCCCGAGCCAAGGAAGCCGCCGGGTACAGCCAGGAGGAGCTGCAGGAGACCTTTGGCTTCCTCCTGTTTGACAAGGAAGAAGAGGTAACCTGGAATGTTTGTCCAGCTTAAGTTTGATCCCAAGTGGCCGCTCTGTCCCACCAAAGCCCAGCGGAGCTGGAGGCTGAACAATCCCAGCTCTCTGTGCCCTGGAATTGCCGCTGGAAACGGTCCGGGAGGAGGTTTTAGGGATGGATCTTATTTTCCGTCTCCCCAGTCAATTCTCTTTGGGATTTGGCTGCTTCCTTTGCCTTCTGCAGGGAGACAGGAGGAGTTTCCCTTCGTCCCAGGGGATTTATCACAGAACCACGGGATGGTTTGGGTTGGAAAGGACCTTAAAGATCATCCAGTTCCAACCCCGACACCTCCCACTATCCCAGGTTGCTCCAGCCTGGCCTTGGACACTCCCAGGGATCCAGGGGCAGCCACAGCTTCTCTGGGAAATCCATTCCAGCCCCTCCCCACCCTCCCAGCCAGCAATTCCTTCCCAATATCCCACCTATCCCTGCCCTGTGCCAAGTGCAGGGAGGTCAAACCTGTCGTGCACCCCTGGGAAAGCGCCTCTGGGATGGGAGACGGGAGTGGGTCAGGTGCTTTGGGGGCAGATTCCCTGGATTCTGTCAGCTGAGAGAAAAGGGAGCCTCCCACAGCTCCTGGGGAAATTATCCCTGCCCGTTTCTCACCAGGATGCCTTGGATTTTGTGAAAGGAGTTTTTCAAGGATGCTCAGGGAATCCATTGGGAATTCTTTTGACGTGATTTAATGATGCCATGGGTGCCTTTGGGCAGTTTAATTCCCTTTTCTCCCTGTTGCTTCTTCTCGTGAATGTTTTGTTTCCTTTTCTTTATCCTTGCAAGTATTTTTCCAGCTGCTGTGGGATAAGTTTTGTTCTCTGTATCCCTGATTTCTGGAAAATAAGTGGCAAAAGGGGCTGTTTTGTGTTCTTCCCAAGGCAGAGGAGGTGTGTCGCACAGGCCTCCGTGTCAACAGCAGCTCCATTTCCACGCTTGGAGACCCAGCCAAAGGTGAGAATTCCATGGGGAGAACCCAGACACCTGCTCCCTGCCCTGGGAATACCGACTCCATAAAAAAACAGAGGCAGGACACGAACTCTGCCAAGATCCGTGGAAAATCCCGTTTCTTACACGAGAAACTGAATTTACTGGATCGAGCAGCAGTTTTCCTTCTGCCCCTTCAACCAAGAGGGAACGTTGCCATCTCTTCACCTCTCCGTTCCCTTTTGATTCCCTGAAAAAAAAGTCACCAAAGCGGCTGATTTCTTTGGGAATAGATCTCAATCCTGGTGGACTGAGAGGAATATTATGGTGTCTCTCTGCCCATCCCTTGTTTCCCCCAGGTAATTCCCTACAAACATAAATCAGGAATGAAGAGCCAAGGAAAAAAAAAAAAAAGGGAAAACAGAAAGATCTTTGCCCTTTCCGTGGCTCTGCAGAGACTCCCATTTCCAGAAGGATTCTTTCCAGAGGTTTTGGGGATTTTTTTGGCAACATCTTTACTGGACAGATGACTCACATTATCCTGTTTTTTTCCCAGGGGTTTATATTTCCAAGCATGCAGACTGCCTCTATCCCACACCCTGGCCCCACGGAAAATCGGGATATGTTGTCATTTGCAAGCTAATTAAGGTAAAATCCAAGGGTTTTTGTGTGTGTGGAGAGGTTTTTCAGAGGCCACTGAACAGCACAAGTGGGTTTTAAGGAGACTTTTGGTGCCCATAACTGGGTGGGGGGCATGTGTGAAAAAAATCAGGCTCCACAGAGTCACATTTTCCCTGGATTCTCCTGCATTTTGGGAGTTTGAGGGGGAATCCTTAAGATTGGTCAGACCAGAGCTCTGTTTTATTCTTCCGTGGAGTTGGTGTGTGACCCGTTTCTCCCTTCTCCACTGATTCCTGGCTGCAAACCCAATCTGCTCCCATTTCTTCCTGATTCCTGGCTCCAAACCCTGCTCCCATCTCCTCTGGATTCCTGGCTCCCATCCCATCCCACCCTGTTCCCATCTCCTCTTGATTC
>VZRE01013555.1:0-58662 GCA_013396775.1 Cephalopterus ornatus | reverse complement strand
AACTTGCTAAGGGTGCACTTGATCCCACTGTCTGTTTTGCTGGCAAATTTGCTTAAACAGCGCCAGTGCCATTACTGACCCCTGGGGAACACCACTTGTCACTGGTCTTCTCTTGGATTTTGAGCCTTAGATCACAGCTCTCTTGAGTGTGACCATCCAGGCAATTCCTTATCCACCAGGTGCTCCATCTGTCAAATCCATGTCTCTGCAGTGTAAAGACAAGGATGTCGTGCAGGACAGTGTCAAATGTTTTGCACAAGTCCAGGAAGGTGACATCAGGCACTCTTTCCTCATCCACCACCTCTGTAACCTCATCATAGAAGGCCAAATTTGTCAGACATGAAAATGATGTTGGCTGTTGCCAATCACCTCCTTATTTTCCATGTGTGTTTGCATAGTTTCCAGGAGATCTGCTCCATGAACTTGCTGGGCACTGAGGTGAGACTGACTGGCCTGTATTTCCCCAGGTCTTACCTATTTCCCTTTTTATGAATGGGGTTGCATTTCCTCCTTTACTTTCAGTGGGAAATCTACTGGATTGCCACAGCTTCTCAAATACGGTGGATAGTCGCTTAGCCACTTCCCCAGCAGTTCCCTCAGGACCCATCTGGTTCCCTGCACTTTAGATTCCGTAGATGGTCTTGAACCTGGTCTTCTACAGTGTGTGGTTCTTCATTCTCCCAGTCTCTGCCTTTGCCTTCTGCAACTTCTGCAACTTGGGCAGTGTGGCTGGAGCACTTGATGGTGAAGACTGGAGCAAAAAAGTCGTTGAGTAACTTTAGCCTTCTCCACATCCCAGGTAACCAGGTCTCCCATTTACTTCCAGAGAGAGCCCACACTACTTGTGGCCCTTGATGTCCCTGGCCAGATAATTCTATCACAGCTTTAGCTTCCCTAATGTTATCTGAAGCTTGAACACTTCCTCTGTATTCCTCCCAGGCTGTTTGTCCATGCTTTTACCCTCTGCAGGCTTCCTTCCCATGTTTGAGTTTGTCCCGGAGTTCTTGTTCATCCATGAAAGTCTCCTGGCATAGTTTTCTGACTTCCTGTTTGTTGGGCTGCATCACTCCTGACTGAGCTTGGAGGAGGTGATCCTTGAATATCAACCAGTGTTCTTGGGCCCCTCTTCCTCCCAGGGCTTTTTCTCATGGTACCCTACCAAGCAGATCCCTGAAGAGGCCAAAGCTGAACCCCAGGGTAGTGAGCTTGCTGTGCACCCTCCTCACTCCCCTGAGGGTGTTGAACTCCAACATTTCATGGTCAGTGCAGCCCAGGCTGCCCTTGGGCTTTGCATTCCCCACCAGCCTCTCCTTGTTAGTGAGAACAAGGTCCAGGGTAACATCTCTCCTTGTTGGCTTCTCTATTGCTTGGGGAAGGAAATCACTATCAATACATTCCAAGAACCTTTTTGGACTGTTTAAGCCAGCAATATGGCAGCAAAAATATTAGACCAGTAGCATTAATCTCTAGAATGGATGACCTTGTCCTTTGTTCTATTTTGATCCCTACACAGACCTAATATGAATTTTGCATTGTTCACCAGTTTCTTTTTTTTTTACCAAGTATTTTTGTTGTTTTTTCTTTCCCTTGAGTGCTTTGTTTTCTTTTTACTACAGTGTAGTAACTCTTGCTGATGAAAATAGTTGTGACAGTATGTTTGCATTAGCTATTGCATATCAAGCTGTGTTTTGTCTACCATTATAAAGAGTTTGCATTTATTAGTAGCATTTTTCCATGTGCCTTTCTCAGTTCTGTAACAGTTTCTGAAGCAATGCTTATAGCAAATGAGTCTGATTGCACCTTCACAGAAAACTCTCAGTATTGTATACACACTTATATGGCTCAAGATCACCCTCACTCAGGAGCCTGAAACTAGTTATGCTGTCTCTGCAGTTGAAGAATAATGGTGTACACTGATAATGTGTTATATGATACACTGATAATATTTTGTGTGAGTGTATAATTAAAGGGACAAGTAGATGAAAATAGGCTAGAATGAATAAATGACATGTAAGACACTGTTTGTCTTCTGTAATGCCACAAGAATATACCACTGCGGTTTTCTGTGCAAAAAGGGACCAGAAAACAGCATCAAATGGAGAACACCTACAAAGCAATTTGTTACTTGGTTGTTGAATATGCTTCAAGTGAAGTAAGCTGCTTGAACTAGCTGTAAAATATTGCCCCTTCAAAACTGAAGCAGGCTTTGTCCAGACTACTTTTGGATATGTTTATGAGATCCTTTCAAATAAAGAATTGACAGGAGTTTCACAAGCTGTCTTAAAATGTACCTCTTGTATTCATCTCCCTGTGTCTGCAAAATAGATAAACCAAATGTGTCTCCTTTTTCACATTTCTTAATGCTGTTAAATAGAACCATAAAATTGGGTTGTGAGGGACCTTGAAGGTCATAAAGTTCATCTAGGTAAAAAAAAAACGATGACCAAAGATCATCTAGTTCCAACTCCCGAAATTCTCACCTCTGATCTGGTAGTGATGTCTTATTTACTTACTTTTGTTGAAACATTTTTGGCGATGTGTCTGCAGTCTGTATGTGGCACTTGATAATCCCAGCCTGGGCAAGTGGGATTGCTACTGCTTGACATGATATGAATTTAGAATTACTCGTATTTTGATTCTTCTTGTAGTGCTACTTAAAGTACTGTAATTACTGGTTGTAAATGTGTTGATTTGCCACCATTTCTTTACTTGTTCATTGACCTCCTCTGCTTTGAAGTGCTCATGTCAGGGGATGAGAAGCCTGAGACTACTACTCTTGTAAGCCTCTTCTATTTAAATCAGACTCAGGGTTTGATATTGCAAACTCTTTTGGGGTAATGACATTGCAGCAGCCAAGACAGACGCTTGAAATGCTTCTGATAGTAGTTACTAATTGGAGTTTAGGGTAAGTTATTAATTGGAATTTAGGGTAATATTTAATTTCTTTCAGACAGTGACTTATTTTAGACTAGAACAGAATTTTATCTGCATGAGCTGGGAATTAAAGTTTAGAATCTTAACTGGTCCCACTGCTCGAGTTTCAGTGGGATTATTGTCTTTTTTTTATTTGAACCACACTACCTTTACAGGCTACTTAGCTACCTAATGTTTCTCACAGTTAAAATACTGTCTTTTAAGAGCAAAGTAAAGTTTAATTGTCGTGGTCTTTTTCTGTCAACTGTTCTCATGCATTTTAGAGAAGCCTACTAGAGATAACTTAGTAATCTAGAAATGTGAGAGATGAGTCTATAGGGATGATAAGTAGGCTTTTGCATAGGTTCTTTTGTAATGAAAATGAATTTACCTCAATTTTGAAATTATTAGTGACATACTTGCCTTGATGTTGGAGGTCATATTCCATGGGTTGATTTCCTCCATAGACTGTTCTTTCTCAAACTTGCATTTGGTTTTTGTCTTAGCCTGTACTTTTTTCATAATTTGTTTTATGTTACTGTCTTTTCTAGTTTGATAGAAATCCTGATTTGAGAAGTGAAATTCATCTTAGATGAATTTAGAGATTTTTACATATATTTTAGTGCAGGAACTTTTTAAAGAGAAATGTTTCGAATCAAGAAGGTTGACTTAAGCTTTTGATTTTGTTTTCTTTTCTTGCTAGTCATGACAGAACAATGCAAGATATTGTTTACAAACTTGTGCCAGGCCTCCAAGAAGGTAAGTTGTGGTGTGGCCTTTTCTGGAGGTCAGTTTGCACATACTTCTTTAACATAAAAATAAAAGAAAGTTTCAAGTCATGAAAAACAGAGGGCAACTGAAGAAGAATTACAATGGAAAACTATATTCTTTCACCTATGTAATTTTTAATGATTAATATAATTTCACACCTGTACTAGCAGCAATTCAGTGGGGGGGTGGTGGGAGATGACGTGAGATATTTCTTCCAAAAGCAGTATTATGTAAAGCGGAATAGTTGTTCATCTTTTGGGTGTTGGCACACCATAACTCTCATTTGGTTTTGTTAAACTGTGTACTTAAACCTGTTGTGCAAGCTTTCTAGAATTCTCAGAGGTAAAATGCAAGGCAGAAAAGCTTTTAGTTTCTGCAATTCTGCTAGTCCTTATCAGGGTACCTTAATTTTCATAATCCTCTTTGACAGTAGATGTGTTCAACTAAAGAAGTACTTTATAGAAATGTGATTTTTTTTGTGCTAATGTGTGTTAGAACTTTCATTTAAATAAAGGATTTTAATCAATTTAAGTTGTGAAACCAGAACATTTGCAAACATCAGTAAGATTAAATAGACTATTTAAAAATTATTTCTAGGATATTGGAAATCAGAACTATAAATAAAAATTCAAAACCAGTGGTTTGACTGAAATATTGTGGGTGGAAATTCAAAATTAGCTGCATTATTTTGAATATCATCTCATTCTAGTAGGAATGGTACAGTAGTAGCTATGCAAGTGACTTTACAGTATTCTAACTCTGGAAAATAAGATGAGGCATGACTTGATACAATAGCAGAGATAGAAGATAGTAAATAATGACAGCACCACTACTTGCTGGCGATCCTTAAGAGGGAAGGGATTTGGAATAACTTCATAAATATTGCATTAGAACTTTATTACAGGGATTAATATTTGCAATTTTAAACAGCGGAAATGAAAAAGCAAAGGGAGTTTTATCACAAACTGGGCATGGAAGTTCCAGGGGACATCAAAGGGGAGACATGTTCTACAAAACAGCACCTAGATTCTCATCGAAATGGTAAATAGTCCTTTATTTACTCTGTCTTTGTTGGGTGATGGCTAGTAAATTGATGAACAGGCCTGTTGGAGGTGTGCCAAGTTAGTCAGTGTATTACAGTAACAATTAGTTCATAACAGCAAAGAATACAGTGAGCATAGGATTGTTGCTTTGTCCCTTCTTTGTGCACAGAGTCTTTGTTTTTGTCTGGTCATGGCACATGGCTGGTGGCAGTGGGTCTCCACGGCAGTGCCTTCGTGGGGACTGTGAAATTGCCTGGCTGCTGGGCTGCTCTCAGTGGAACTGAAGGTTGTGCTCCATAGCTGTTCCCGTCTTTCATGTGACGGGCTGTTAGCTGCTAGTTTTGCCTAAGCTGATAAGGAAAGGCAAAGTTTATTCTCCATTGCAACCCTGAACTGTGCTGTTTTAATTGTATTAGCATTCTGAGCTGCTGCAGATTGTATCTGGGTTTTATATATAAAAATTGTGTGTGTGTATATATATATATGTATGTATGTAAAAAACATATATGTCTGGGGTTTTTTATCTAAGGTGAAACTAAAGCAGATGAAAATTTAAATAAAGAAACTTCAGAGGAAAAACAGGAGGAAGATAATGACTACCACCGAAGTGATGAACAGGTGAGCTCATAGGGCTCTGGTTTTATCTTGTGTTTTTTTCTTTGGTAATCTAACAGAGAAGAAAATAACTGTTTTTTTCTGTTCTCTGATACAAAGAAGGTGCGGTTTTTCCAGTGCTTTTTTGTAAGCCTGAGGTTTTTTACCTTTGGGTTTTGGCAGGAATGAAGAATACATTGGAGACATTTGCATTAAGCTTTGAGAGTTCTGACTCTTTGAGTTTCGAAAATATTTATTAGCTTTCAAAACAAATTCAGGTAATTTGCCTCACCTTCTGAAGGAGTATACCTCAGTGTTACTGTGATACATGGAGCTGAATGTGTATCTGTAATTATGAATTAAACATTTTGCGCTGTTGAGGAACATATTCAGTGCCGGTAGCTCAGTGTGCAGCTGCAATGGGAGCTGAAGGTTGAGCTCTGGGTGGGAGCCCGAAGCAAAAGGCCAGGAACTGTCAACCCTTTGTACAGCAACGAACACAGGGACCTGTAACCCAGCTAGGGGACCAGACACTGAGACACAGCAGGAGCCAATGAGCCCCAGATTTTCGTATGCTTAGACTGTGAGGGTATAAAAACCCAGGATTTCCTTGGTTCAGGGTCCCTCCTTGGAGGCACCAGCTCCAGTTGTTCTTTTGATGTTTAGTTACTGCATCCACCAAGATTAAGTTATTTTAAAGACTAGGACGTCTGAGACTCTGCTATGGGAAACCTGGGGTTGGGCTGGTAAGGAAACCTGGGCTGAATGTGTCAGTGTGGGGTGTGTAACTGCAAAGCGTATTCGGTCCCTGCTCAGGTCGTGAAAGTGTAACTGCCAGAGTGGCTCTTGGATGGTTGGACAGGGAAGTTTCCTTAACAGCACTTTTAGTAACTTACTATTTATCTTGTTTTCAACCTCTAATACTGAGTCAGTGTTAACCCTATACCATAAAAATAGTATAAAAGCTCGAAAGCCCACTGTTAAGTTTTGAAGACAAAGCATGTTTGTAGGCAAAAACTCCTTTTGGGATAAACAAGCCATCCCTTTTATGTTTTCCTATGATGTGTGTTCAGAGTAACTTTAGCTTAGGTTAATTTTGTTTTCAACTGCCATGTAAGGGAACTTTCAAAGGGATTGTACCTGTTACTAGATCTATTTAGTGCATAAATTATATCATCACAAAGAGATTAGAGTAAGTAATGAATAGCTGGATGGGAAAAGATGTGAGAATTTCTCTCCTGAGGGGGGATAATATTTAGAACTTGAAAATTTTTTAGTTGTATTTTTATCTATTCTTTTTGTGACTTTAAATTCTCATTGAAAACATGTTAAAATTCTATTTTAAACCGAATTTAGCAATTGCTTAAAAGTAAGATATTAGAAGCAATCGTTAAAATTGTCAATGTTTTTTTTTTACCATTTATCTTGCTGTAACTTTTAACACATGACCCTCTTGAGCTATTGACAACCTATGAATTTAGGCTGAAGCAGCCTTGTTCCAACATCAAAAATTCTTTCTTGAACTTTTTTTGTCTAGTGCTTATCACTCAGCTTACAAGATGTTAAAAAATGTTTTGTTTGTTTGTTTGTTTTTTTTAAATGGACATTTCAGTTTAAGAAATACTGGTACTGTATTTCTTTATTGTATTAATAAAAACTGTGTATGGAATACATTATGGGGATTGCAGAAAATTATTCCAGCCAGCTCCTGATTGTTTGCTTTTTCCTGAAGGTAAGCATCTGCTTGGAGTGCAATAGCAGCAAATTGCGTGGATTGAAACGAAAATGGATTCGTTGCTCAGCACAAGCAACAGTTTTGCATCTAAAGAAGTTCATTGCCAAAAAACTCAACCTTTCTTCTTTTAATGAGGTAATACGTTAATTTTTAAAAATAAATTTACATATCTAAAAGCTTTTAAAGGGTGGGTTTGTTGCTTTGCAAATGAATGTCTTTTAGTCTGATTCTATTTTCAGAAAACAGAAGCATACACTGCTGCTTAAATTATGTCATACAGACATTTTCTTGTTCTTTCTTGGCCTGTGTAGGACTTGCCACTTAATTTGCAGTGCATCTTTTGTGTCTGTCTATAGATATGTGCTTCCACATGTGTTGAAATGGACTCTGGTAAGATGCTCTGTAGTTAGGTATAACCCCCACCCTTTCAGAGAGTTCACATTTTGTGCAGGGGACAGGCAGTGAGAGAAAACATTTTAACACTACTGAAGCCCAGCTTAAGAGAAAGCACCACAAATACTTTGTTCCTTCCTGTGCTCTCAGTGAAGCTCAACCTGAGGTTGCTGCCTAGCACAACCAGAGTGTTACCAGATACCTGCTTTTCCCTGCCTTTGCAGGGAATACTTGGAATCGTGTGAAGAATTTATGGTGAAAGGTACAGAAAGGCAATTCTTTGCACTTCTAGATCAGATTCAAAAATTAACAGTGGCAAACTATGAATGGAGCCTCTGTTTACCACTTTGCTTTGGTCACAGACTCTGGACATCTCAGTTGTCTCTCAGCTTGACATCTCTGAATTCCGTATTGTTGCACTGATTCACTGAAGACTTTTCATTCAAATCAAGTCATGTGCTGTCCAGTCCAATGTATCAACATCTTTCTGCTCAAACCTGTCAACAGCGAATTTGCATCTCTGTAACTTTTCCTTCCTTCCTAGCTTCTGTACACTTCAAACCAACACTCTGTCATATGGTTGGAATATGCCCCCAAGCACTGCCAGTCTTCCTGAAACACGACAGTATATCCTGTCTTATCCTCACCTGGCTTGGAAATGGTTGACTCCTGGCTGTAGCCCAGCAGCTGCCTAGCTACAGTGATTTTTGGGTTTTTTTCTGTATGAGTAGTTAAGCCCACCAATGCCCTGTGCCAGTCTGTATTTAACAACCTACTTGGCTTTTACTGGAGGAGAAGCTTTCAGGAATACTGTTTATTCCTTTGCTATCCCTTTCTACCTTCTTAAGAATACATAAATCATAGTGTAATTATTGTACTGAGACCAAGCAACTGGTAGATAAGTAGAAGGATTTAAGCTTGTTTGCTTGCTTTAGGCTATTGTAGGTTTGAGTTACTGCCAGGTAAGTGGACTGCATGCACATTCAGGCCTTTCTCAGCTGTGTGGTGAAGTGTTGTGATATAAGCCACCATGGTGGAGTTTTCTCTTTTCATGCATATTCCCTGTTTTTAGTTCATGATGCCGCCTGACTGGCAAAATACCAGAAAAGGTAAAAAAATTTTCACAGTATGTTAAATAACAGCTGTCTTTGAGATTTCTGTCTCCTTGCTCATTTTATTGGACCTCTTTACAAGCATGTCAGGCTTTCAGGAAAGGGCGTTAGTATTGCTTGGGAAGATAAATCAAGCAGTTCAGTCCAGATCATGCAGTATTTCCTAGGTAGGCACAGACATGGACTTTCAGCACTTGTATGTTGAGAGCAGATGTTATGTTTTCTTTCCTGGTACTATTTTTGTCTGCAGAGCAACTGCAAGATGAACAGTTACAGTGTCTTCAAAGAAAAAAAGTATTGTCAAACGTTTGTGGTATTATCTGAAATGTGTTGTTTCATGTACTGTGTCCCTGTGAATTAACTGTCGCCTTTGTTTTGTCAGCTGGACATATTATGCAATGAAGAGATTCTCGGCAAAGACCACACACTCAAGTTTGTAGTTGTTACTAGATGGAGATTTAAGGTATGGCATGGTTGTTCCAAGTAAATCACGAAGTGGCCAAATAAGATGTTTATAAAATACGTATGATTTGGAACTGTACTGCAGTAACTGCAAACTCAATAAAAAGATACTTCTATAAATATCCAAGTATTAATTTGTTCCCAAGAAAATGAAGGAAAGGAGAATTAAGTATTAATTGCAAGGAAAAAGGGAATGCTGCATCAGCTGTCAAATTATCAAGTCTGGCAAAGGAAGTGGAAGCTACAAGAAAGGATTATTTTTAACCATTTCAGGTAAAACTGGTTTTAGTCCACATAGGTGGGGGAGTTGACGCAGAAAAGGCAGAAGTTTTCAATACAGTGCTCTTCTGTACCTCAAGAAGGGAATTTAACTTTTAAAGAAGAGGTGGTAATTGCAACGTTTGTCTGTCCCAGTTAAGGAGACTTCAGGAAGCACTCAGTAGGCATAAACAGGTGTGGTTAAGATATTTTAGTTACCTGAATTGGAATTGTAAATGGGGGAATTCATTCTGAATATTAGTTATCACATTAATAATGGCAGCTCAAGTGCAGTGGTAAGGATAAATAGCAAAAGGGACCACTTAGGAGGCAAGTCAGCACTGAAGAGAGTCAGTGTATGTATATGTGGGGATATTTGAAGAAGTTAGTATTTGTAATGGACAAGCAACACATTCTGAGTGTACAGTGTACACTGAGGTAAAACCACTTAATGGCTTTGGGTGCATATCTAGGAGAGGTGCAGGTGGGAGTAGAGAAGCATTTTTCTGTTTTGGAGTAGAAGAAGAATTGACTTGCGTAAGAATCACAGGATAAAGTCAGTGATCAGTGGTAAAAGTGCAGAAATGTTGCAAGTGGAATCCTACTGGAATCTATTTCGTATGATGTTTCTGAATGACCTGGAAACGGATTTGAGTATTTCAGTAAAAGTGCACTGACAGCATTGTGGTTATTTAGGTCAGTGGACACAGGTTGATGGTGAAGTATTGGATGAAGCCTTTACAATTCAAAGTGACAGGTGATTAACGCCTGAAGCTGAATATAGGTATAAATAAAAGGATACAAAGCAAATGTTCGGATGTGGGAGCTAGGGGGAGAACCACACAGGAGCATCAAATTGGTGTGCATCTGTACAGTCTACTCTTCACCTTTGTCAGGGAGATCTGTAAAACTCTGAGTCATATGGAGAAGGGAGAACTGTAAAGTGCCTTCTCAAGTGAAAGAAGCGGACGATGTAAAATGAAACTGAGAGGTGGGAAGTGCAGAGAAAACGAACAGAAGTAATTGTTTTCATGAGACACAGAAATCCATGGTGCAGGATGTCATGGTTGTTAGAAGTTTAGCTATTCATAAAAAAGTCAGTGGACACTTTCACAGAAGAGGAGTCAAGCCAGAGCTGTTAAACATGAAGTACCACGTACTCTTATGCTGCTTCCTGGACGTGTCCCTTACTGGGAATGAGTTTGCCAAGTAAAACAGATCTGCTCCTGAGACAAAGGGGAAACAGTTCTTTATCTCTTGGTTGAGCCCCACAGATGAAGTTGCATCTTGTCTTTGTCTTGGTGAATTTTTGACAGCTCAGGTAGCCGTTCTGGTCTTCCATTGAAGATTTAGTTTTTGAAATAGCAGATTTACCTACTGAACACATCAATTCTGTGTTTGTTTCTTGACTTACCTGATATTTCTGTCTTGCAGAAAGCACCTCTACTGCTACATTATAGACCCAAAATGGACTTGCTGTAAGAGAACTTTATTGTCCTTCTGGACAGAGTTTTTTGCAGAGACTATCATCTGGCACCTTCTTAGTGCATCACTAATCACATCACACAAACCAGCTGAATAATATTGGAAGACGAGGGCTTTCATAGTGAACTGTCCTGAATATTTCTTCTATGGATGTGTAACCTAGACTCCTGGGCAGAAAATATTTATACTGGGTTTTTTTTGTACGGAAGAAAGAAGTCTCAACTCTACAAGACACTACCAGCATTAAGTTTACAGATACTGAAAACACTTCACAGTTCCATGTAGCTCAGCCTGATTTGTCTCTTACAGTTACACAGAAAAAAAGTTAGAATGTTGTGGGGTGATTTAAATATGTTGCTTTTGACACCAAGTTGCATTTAGTTACTTTTCGCATTCTGAATCTTTAAAAACTATATTTTTGCAAAGTGTTATTGTCTTATATAGTATGCCTGATTGCATTGGCTTTATCCAAGTTATTCTGTAGAGCATTGAACATACCTAATGATACAGTGACTGGTGATAATTTATTATGCTGCATTGAAAACTTCAGAAAATCTGGGAAACCAATAAATTTGTCGGTTTTGCCCAGTTATGGCTTTCCCTCACCTTGTATTTTAATATAATTTTGATATTCTGTATACATGTTAATTTGGTAAGAGTAGTAGAAATAATTTCAGTTGATTTTAATGTGCCCTGATATTTTGCTATGGCATAAATTGCACCACTTAATGACAAATACTCACAAGTGCTAGATTTGTGAATTTCTTAAAAAGCAGACATTTCTTTTGTAGTTGTGGCTTGCAGAAATCAGTTTTTAATTTAGAGAGAATTTGCTGTCACTAGCTATTGAAACAGTGGCTCTTGGACGACTTTGGGAGTATTGCAGACTTTTCATTTCACTGATTAAAAATTCCTTAGATATTATAAGCAGCTTTATATTTCCTTTAGCTGTTTTCTGATGAAATTATAGCATTTTCCTTACTGCAATTCCTAGCTCACTTGGGGTAGGGTGGAGGGGGGAGTCAGACAAGATTATTTTAGCACCTTTTGGCCTTAACTGATAATTTTGCTTGCATCAGCCCTAATGGATGCAAGGTGATATACACACACATGTATATATGGGTACATACATTTATATGCACATATAACTATATATGTTCTAGAAAGCACCCTCAATGGCACTTAGCAGGGTTCACTGCACTTTTTGTAGGGCTTTTTGAAATAATTGGCTTTTTAAAAACAGTAGTTGAAAGTGATTTCTGCAAGCTGTACACAGTATGGCATATGTAGTATGATTGTGAGAATATTTGTCTGGCAGAGGTGTCAAGTCACTGAAAACAGTCTATGTCATATTATTGGCAGCTGGAAATAGTTAGAACCTAATTTTGGAAGAGTTTTCCAGTCAGCTGAAAATGCTAGTTGCTGTTCCTATTGTTAAACCCTGTTAGTTTTTGATAAACTGTCTTTGTATAAGAAAGGAAGTTTGCCTGTAACTGCCCTGCTTCCTTTAAATGTGCTCCTTCTCCTCTTCTGCTAGAAAGTGTTACTCATTCACTCAAAAGCTGACCCTGCAAGAGGTTTATCCGAGCATTTTAAATCTTCTTCCTCTTCTTGAGTTTTCGAAGCACCACATTTATCAGCACATGTCCCTTAATTTCCTTCTTTGGAGTCTTCAGTCCTTCTTTCCCAGCTCCGCTGCTGCAGAAGGGATGCCTCAGCTTTGTTTACCTTTGGAAACAGAGTTCCTCGTTTTGATTACGGTCACAGATGTGAATGGGAAGGAAATCAAAAAGTATGTGAGCAGAGAATGAAAGGGAGCCTAATGAATTCCGGAGATGGAAAGGAGAGCCACGCAAGGGCCAAAACATGCCTGCTGTCCTTGCAGGTGGAAGTATAAGATAGCCAATTTGAATGTTTAGGTTACACAGAACTCCACATCGGCATTCTTGTGTGGGGTTTTGCGTGTGCATGCGTGTGAGCCATGGAATCAAACTTGGCTCTGATTTTTGTCTTTTTGTGGACTCAGATATGTGTATTTTAGCTTTTTTTTTCCTGTCTTTTAACACTGCTTGAACTAGCAGAAAAGAACAAATGAGTTCATAGGTCTACCATTTTTATAAACTTCCCGTGAAACAGTGAATGCAGGTAGTGTGGATGTGTACACGAGCTGACATACTGGGCCCTTCTGGTGCTGTTTGTGTGGTTGTTGCTGTTCTAGTCTAAATAAGGGGCCAGCGTTGCCACTGAGGCACTGAGAATGTGGATAGGACTGTAAGCGTCCCCCTTCTGTGCACCCAGAATATACACACGGTGACTGTACCTGATGTAGACATAAAATTAAAGCTGCCAGACAGCATTCTGATAAACCACCTTAACCAGGAAATATATATACATAAAAACCAATGTGTATATATGTGGTTTCCATATATATATATATATACACACGTGTGTATATATATGGTTTCTGTATATATACACACATACCTACATACATATATCAGATCTGTCTACCTCAGAGCGTGTGTATTGCAGAAACTTTTTTTATGACTAGATATTGATGTAGTGCTGTTTAAGTACATTGGGATTTTATTACCTCCCTGTACTTTGTGCAACTGAGAAATTAATTACCGACACGCAAATTCAGAAGCCTTTCAAATCCACCTCTTCCTGTAATAACAGTATAGAACTTAGAAGTTTATAACCACCTTTAGAATCACTTGAATTTGTTACGGTGCTATCAGTATATAGAAAACTCTGTTTATAATTATATGGATACATAAATACAAGCCAGCATTAATACCTACGGCTGGAGTTTTTGCTTGTAATTGTGTGTAACTGCTTTTGCAATGTGTTTAATCTGATAAAACCTCACCAGTAAAAAGAGAAAGAAAAAAAGAAAACCAACAAAAAATCCAAAGCTACTCCGTTATTTTTCTAAATCACATGTGACAACATCTTCACGACAAAAATTCTTTCCCTCGGGAGTGATGTGACTGTGTGTGGACCATATGTTAGCCTCAGTAAAAGACTCCAGTACAGAGGGAGGTTGTCTTTGGGTCAGTCTTGTTTCAGTTGTGTGATGCTTAAGAGATGGTTAATTTATATCAAGATTTTATTGGGTAAAAAAATTCTGATACTGTTCAAAGTTGAACTAAAATTTAGACTCAGACATAGGTGTTTCTTAGTCCTGATGAGATCATGGTGGTTTATTTTGGCTTTTGTGAAGATGCCATTACTGTGAAGTAGTTTTTACAATTTCTTACTCTGGAAAATCATTGCAGTAAAGAAGTATCTTGTTGCATTATCCTCAGCAGCAATGAGACTGATGAATCACCCATGCTCAGATTCTCATTAAATATAGTTTCATTAAAAATAAAGAATTCATATAGAATATATAATATTGAATTTAAATAAGATTTGGAGGTTTAAATTTTAACTTTATAAAATTATTTATTCTACTTTAAGCCTTCTGTCTTATTTTGCCATCAAAGTATTTTTTGTTTCGGTGGTCCAGCTTTATTTACGGGCATATAAAATGAAATTGTAAGATGTTTTTACAAACTTCTTCCTTTTACATTGAGTTTGAGTAGCTTTCATTTGTATGTTTTTGTTTCATATGGAAAAAGAGCATTACTCATGCTTTTGTGCAATAGGTTTGAAACATGCATTTATTAGGCATATGTTTAAATTGTAAATGTAGCATCTATTTACCATTACATTTAAAAGGAATGTAGACAGCTTTTCTCACTTGTTCAAATGGGGTTTTATTTGGGGCTATTATTTGGGGGTGGGTGGGTGTGTTTTTTGATTTGTTCCTTTTTTTCTTATTTCAAGAGTGATATAGGGGATTTAAAAAATGTGTAAGTACAAGAACTATCTGTCAGCAATATTTTAAAATAAATGATCTTGCAAGAAACCTTAATGTGAATTGTGGAAGCAATCGACAAGACTTGCAGCCTATCTGAAAATGTTTTGTGCCATTGTTAGGTCTGGTATATTTGTGTACCATCAAACCTGGGAATATTTATTTTTATTGGTTGTGCAATAGCATACACAACACTATCACCTCAGGGGATATGGGACCATAAAAAATATCAGACTACAACTATAATGGTGCTATTTTCTTTTCCAGTAGGCTATGAGCCTTTGAAAGCTTATCTGGCTCTTACTGTCTTTATAACAACATAGTTAGTCCTAGGGGATTTACTGATCTTTTTTCTTCTGCTGGATGATAAATATAACTTGCGTATTTTACAGCTTTCTGCGTCTTACATTGAGCTAAATATAATAGGAAAAAGCCAACCAGTCTGTACATCAGTGAGATGAATCTTCAGTACTCAAAATGCATTTTGTACAGAAGGCTTTACTGAACAGAAAAATCAAGTTTCTGTTTTTCCTCAGGTAATCAGTTTGGATGTTTCACCGGAAACATTAATGCAACCTACACTTCAGTTAGTCTGCCTAAAGTTGATAACAGGGAAAGAAATTGTCCCACACAGGAGAATCTCTACATAAGACACAATTAACTGCAACTAAGGTCATGAGTTCTGTTGTTGAAGTAAAAGCTGCAGAGAACAACATTAAAGAACGTGGAACAATGCTTCAATCCCTGCTTTACACAAAAATTGCCATCAGGACAAAAACTATCTAGGAACTTGGGTTTTGTGGCAAGTCAACAGGTAATGTTTTACTGTGGAGTTATGGTTTACTTATATACAAACTAAAGGTATGGCTCCACTACTTGGTCCATGTTTGATCATACTTAGGGCCCTTTGGAAATCTGTTGAAGCCACAATGACCTGTCCACATCCTGGTGGTAGGGTAGGAACTCAATGTCCAGTTCTTACTTTAGTAACTTTACTGTTAACGTGAATGGTTCCACAGAAACCAGTGGGATCATTCATGCAAACGGATAGGTGTGACTGAAGGAAGGAGCTGTGATTTTTGAATGCTGATATTCCACTATTTTTGTCAACTTTTATTTGAAACAAAGTATTGGTTTGATGGAATCTTGAATTCAAATGACTTCTCTGGACAAAAGGAAAGTTTGTTCTTCTGCAACAATATTATTTTACAGTTAAGGGACAATAAGCCAGTGCAACCACTAAGCCTTTTTCCTCACATGTGACATAATAAAGATTCTGGAACTGTCACAGTGTAAAACCATATTTTTGGCTTAGCTTCATTTAAAAGTTTACAATTTTTTATGCTTTGTGTTACTGTGTGATTTCTGTACTACTGGTGGCTAGTTTTGTCTGAATAAGCCTTTTGGGGATTAATGCTTAATGTTTTGATTTTATGATAGTGAAGCTTGTATCCAGTGTTTCGCCAATGAATATTATATGCTTGTTAATAAAAGCAGAGAAACTAACTGAAATACTGTCAGTCTGGAAGTTATTGTCCCATTTTTCCCCCAAGAACATAAGGAGCTAACAGTCATCATAGTACTGAATAAATGCAGTGTGACTGAAGCAGAGGTGGTATGGCATTGCATTGTCATTTATCAGCCCTTTACTCAAAGCACAAGGATGGCCCAAAGTGTTGCTCCACTGCGTAGAATGGCAGGATCTCTGTGACAAGTGTGTGGCAAGTAACTGCCAGATAGGACATTAAGTGGCTTCAGCCACCAAGAGGAAAAACACCATTGTCTTGGTGTCTTTGTGTATCTGGATAAAAGGCACTTACCTAACCTGTCTGCGTTCCTTTCAACCTTACCCTTACCTGGTGTTGATGCACAAGGGGCCTACTGCAGTGGCCCGGAACACAGACATTCACTTATGCAGGTGCTAAATAGGGCGTGTGGAAACGCTTTTCAGGTTTCATTTTACTTAAGCGGGGGAAAAAAAGGTCTCTTACTCGTAGGAGGCTTTGATTGGTGAGCTGAGTATGTTTTGTCCCTGTCACATTGGTGACTACCCATGCGTAAGTTGAAGACCTTTTTTTCCTTCAAGATCCTTGAGATTAATACCTGAACAGATCAAAAGTATGGGGGAATTTTGAGGTAAAATTAATAGAAATGCCTCATTGAGAAAACACAATAATGATCCAAAGCAGATGCTACAGTAGTTGAATTTCTTGTAGTAATGCAAATGTATAGTTTGTGAACTGCTCTACATACTGGGAGGGCGACACTCTTATTCATGCTGTTGGCATGAATAAGGAACTGCCAACAACTCTGGGTTAGTTTGAAGTCAGGATTTTATTCATACATACAATTCTCATTAACACTGATGGTACCAATGTGTACTGTCCCAAGGAAATTAGGCATTTGCCACTTAGTATATTAATTTAAATACCAGCATGAGAGACTTACCATGGAATAGTTCCTTTGCCTGCGTATAGTCACTTAAAAGTGAATAAAAGTTACCACTTATTCAGCAAGTGTTAACATTTTGTAAATCTTCATGGTTTCGTTATTACAAATTCTAACACTTTCCTGAACTTTGTACCACTGGTTGCTTCCACCTCCCTGTGAAGTATCCAGTGGTGGGCCTGGCTCAGTCTGCTTCTTTCCTTTTTGGATTTTCAGAAACCATCACAGGAATCTAGAGAAGGTGTGCCCAAACACAAGGGATCTGTTTCAAGAGAGTGTGATAGATTTTCTGAGCTTTGTAAGTGCTGGAGTAGTTAGGAGATGACAGGAGCCTTCTCCTCTGCAGTGGAAATAGATGGTGCTGTACACAAGTTGTGGTCACTTTAATTGGCACCCGTATCATTAAGAAACTGCTAAGGTTTGCAGAAGGAATGATTACATGTATACCTCACTCCAGGAATGATTAAAGCGTCACCATTAACGTCTGTTGAAAATACGACTTTTGAAATGGTTGTGGCCAAAATTGTTTTGTAAGTTATATTGTTTCATGTAAAATATACTTGCGAAAAGCCTAAACAACAGAAATACATGATGGATCTGAACCGACTCCCCTCCTTACCTGAATGTGGTGTTAATCTAATGTATAAAGATTAGAAGCTATTCCAGTTTGACTGAAATTCCCAAGCCTCACAAAAAGAAGTTTTGCTAATAGTTGTTAGCTAGCCCTGAAAGCATAAACCTGCCCTGCAGCTAGTAGGAGCTACATTTTTAGCCCAGAGATAATTCAGTGTGAGAAAGCTCTAACTGGTATTTCTTGTTTTATATGTAACTGATATTTTCTTACTTCACTGATTGAGAATTGTGATATAAAAATCAGTACTTCCAGTGAAGTATCTCTGTTTGTGCAATAACTTCCTCAGCATTTCCTTGAGATTGGAGCAGTCAGGAAAAAAAAAAATCCATATTAATTGAATATGTGCACTTAGATAAATTCAGCTGTTTAAACCTTCATATAGACATAGTCACTCAGGATTAAATTAATTTCAACTCACTTAAACTTAATCCAGTACCACATCTGAATAAGTGTCTGAATAGAGGTATGCTGCAGTGCAACTCCCTGTGCACCTCTGTAACAAGTCCCCTGCGTGTCTTTAATAGACCTCATTTACCTTTCTATATTAGTGATTTTTTTTAAAAAAAAAGATTCCTTTTGATTACTTTTTCTTTGAGAAATTCAAACAATGGCCTGGCTTTATTGGGTAAAAAAGTTTTCCAAGAGTAGCCTGAGAGATTCCCCTACTAAGAATAAGACATAGGCCACACCACACTTGTCTAAATACGTCTAGTCTTTCACGTGACTATATGGTTGGATTTGTAATGACACTATGTAGAGGTGTTTTACTGAAGGGTTTGGAGTGGACATGTCTGTGCTGTCTGTAACAATTGTATAGGATGTGTCCAAACATATATCATGTCCATGAAAATAAAGACAGAACAAAAACTGAAGCAACTGGCTTCGACAGGAAGACTGACTGGGTGGTGTCCCTGGGAAGATGCTGCCCTTATAACCTTGCCTCTTGTTTTTGGCCACTGCTTGTAGCATGTAATGGTTTCTTCACACACCTGAGGGAAGGGAAACTTCATTCTCATGAAATTCTTTAAGGCTATTTGTTTGTTTATTTATTTTCTTATTTGATGCAAAGCTCACAGTCCCTTGCCTGAATTTTGACTCCTTTATTCAGGAGAACACAAAGCCTTTTATTCTGCTCTAAGGCTGCAGCATATGAAGGTTTCCATGGCTGTGGTGCACAATGCTGACTGCTAATGCAGAAAATAATGCCTGCTTCTGGTCTGTTCTGGTTCTCAGCAGAGTGCAGAGTGTAAGTCCTGCATTGGTATATGTTGTAATACAATGTATTGTCCAAATGCTTCTGTTTTCCCAATTAATGCCTTCGTAACCATCTGCAATGGATTGTATTAGCATTACTTGTATTATTGTTTTAAATGTACTGATTTATGAGAGTGCCTGGGAAGAGACTGATAGTACAGTAGTGAGCTTGATGTCAAGTAGTATGTATCCATCGGATCTGCTTTCATATCCTCTGGAAAAGACTCCTTTCTCTGCTTCATATCAGTATTGCAGACTGCAGCTGCAACATCTGAGGCTTGATGATTTCAGTTTTTTCCTCCACTCAGCTTTGAGGCTCTCTTCAGATTTTATTGCAGCCAGCATTGCTTGAAAATGGTCGTAATGCTGGTTTGAAACAAAGACCATGAGTTGTTGTTTCTGGATCCTCTATCTAATTTTCACCTCAACAGATGTTGTCTGCCCTGACTCAAGAGGAAACAGGCTTCTCGCTCTCAAGAAAGTCTCCTTTCCCTAGAAAACATGCAGTCACAAATCTATGTGCATTCTGATATGGCAGGGACTGCTTCACCATTTCTCTCTTCAAGAGCTTTTCAACATTAGAATATCTTTGACAGATGAGGTTTACATAGTTCTACTCTGGTTCACAAAGTCTCACAGGAACTTTGCTAGTTTTAGTCAGAAAGGCTGGAGCCTAAACATGTGAAAAGAGTTGCTAGCATAATTTTCCACAATTCATGGAAAGAGATAGGAACTGTGTGTAGACTAACACACTAAGTGCCTGGGAAATACAAAATGCACTTATTGTGGCTGTGGATCTGAAAGAACAGCCACTGTTACATAACTGATAATAGACTTAATTTTAAGTCAAAGAAAAAAAATTGAATTCTACTGGAGATCCTGAAGGTCATCGGAAAGGGTGAGCTGACTGTGAAAGAGTGAAGTCTCTGCTTGGACAACATAAAAAATACCAGCTTCACGGGTACTTGGGATGACTAAGAAGTCTATACACTTTTGAGTGCAAAGCAATTAGCTAATTGGAAAAGGGCACAATGGAAAAGAGAAATGGGTTCGGAAATTCCTGCTGCAGTCCATGACGTCACTTTGGATTTTGTGTTGAATACTGCTTAATTTTCCATTGCATGTTGCTAGGTGCTGAGCATGTGTCCTTGCAAACGTCCTGGTGACCCAGCTGCCGCAGTGCAGAATCTGGTGCAAGAAGTCCTGTGGCTGTAAGGGAGTCAGATCCTCGGTTAGGAACTCTGAGGTGGCCAATCACGGCTGGTGGGGAAGAAGCTGTGTCCTGGGGTTTTCCAGGGTCACTGAATCACCTCTGAGTTGATCAAACAACCAGTGGGAAGGGTAAGCCCAGGAAGTAGAAAGAAGGGCATCCAAACACAGGGACTACACATAGCTTTATGGATGGCCACTGGCCAGACAGCTTCAGGGAAGAGAAGCCGTCTTTCAGAGGATGGGCAATGCCAGTTCATCAAAGTGACAGATAGGGTGCAGTCATTAACTGGCAAGTCAATGGTCCACCTGTCATCCACCTGCCCTCTGACAGATCAGTCTTACCAGAGATGCATGCAGCTATGGTAGCACTGATCGAGAGCCACTGTCAGCCAGATCCCACCCATCTGCTGACAGGAGCCTTGGGAGCATAGGTCTGCTAGATTTTAACATGTAAACAGGTACTAATCCTGCATTCAAAGTTCTCGTAGGTTTATACCATGTTCAGGTTCTTTGCTTATTCCACTTTTGTAAGTCTTCTTGGTCTTGGAGTCCAAAAATGGCTCTGATTATTTTAGAACTGGGTTTTCCTGATTTAGCTGCAATTTTTCTTTCTCTGTCAAAGAACACTTTAGTTGGTTTTCCCTTATCTCTTTCCACTTCACTTTAGGGCATCTTGTATCACACTATGGCAGCTCCTTTCCAAGATTTTTTTAGGTCTGGTTCATTCAGAGATTATTGATGCTAACAGGGCAGTTTTGGATTTCTCAGCTGACCGCTCTGGGAGAAAGCAATTGTGCTGAGGTGTGGTGGATCCATTATCTGAACTGCAGCATAGGAGCAGTTAGAAATTCACTTATAACTACAGGATCTAGGGATCTGCAGAGCAGTGGATGGGGCAGATGCTGGCTGCAGATAATCTGATGCACGCTAGCGACGATTTTGCCACATGTACACCGGGTTATATGCTAATAGAACTCTTCCACCATAAGAATTGTAATTCAGGAAGCCTCTTGGTTTTGTTCTCCACTCTGCATAAACCCAGCTTCTTGCCTAGCAGGCATGAAAGTGCACGTGTATGCGCTTTCCTCGAGGCTTAATGCATTTGTTTTATATCTTAGTGTGCAGCAGGTTTCTATCCTAAAACTGTGTTCCTTGCCAGACATTTGCCCCTTGCTTTAGAGCATGCAAAGTTATCCATACTATGTAGCAAAAGAACCAGATGCTGAATAGCACCCTATTTGCAAAAGTGTGTTTGTTTTCAGTGGTGCATCCATGGTAACACAGGCAAATTTTAGGCTCAGTGAAGTTTGTTGAATACTGTCAGCTTCCTCTCTCTGTCCATACTGGAGAAAAGTTCTCTTTAGCTGCCTTCTTCAACTTCCTGATGCAGTCTTGCTGCCGGGGTCAATCACTGCTTATCCTCATCTTAATCTGCCCCTAAACTGATCAGTGCACTCCAGCATACAAAGCTGTACTCACATCCCAGACCTTGGTTCCAAGTGGAAGAGGTGCTCTGACAGTACCAAGTGAGATTTATGTGCTCGATAGAGCAGGAAGTAGATGAAATACTTTGTTAATCAAAGAACAGATTGATATTATTGGTCTTTAGGGAACTAGGGAAGAGCAAAGTTTTGAGAATTCAGGGGTGAAACAAAAACTCAGAATTTTACCAGTAACAGAACATGCAGACTGCACGTGCTTGTGTATGCCTGTGTGTGCCGGGGCCTCTGAACTTCACTGCAGTCATTCGCAGAAAAAATTTAACCAGTACAAGGTGGATCCCTCAGGCATCTGGACTCAGGCTCCCAGCCTGTCCAATAGCTGGGTCGCAGTCTCCCCAGTTGCTGTTACTTGGCCAGTTGTGCCTTGGAGGCCACAGCTCCACTTGAGTTGCTGGTGCTGACCATCACACACACATGTCTCAGCACCCCTCAGACACCTGCACACACAACAGACCACACTTCACCCAGGAAGAGGTTAGAAAGGAATTCACTATGAAGGTAAGACAGATGCTGACCAGGCACAGGGCATGGTAAGATATAGGTACCGACTAGCCAACTATTTGCTTTTAAATCTCTGTAACCCTCTGTTTTCCTATGTTTTTTCATCCCCAAATCACCTAAGCCTCTCCTTTCTTCTGCCTTTGTTTAGTCCCCTAAACAGCCCATAGTAGGTCCTGGGCAATCTGGAACTGCTTTTCCCCTGCATCCCAAAATAAGTCGCATAGCCCTAGGCAGCAACCCCCCTCAGACACCTGATCTGGAGAGCTGCTCCTGGACTCATAATGGTGGGTATCACACCAAAACACTGATGGTTCTCCGGGGACAGCCCTGGGAGGGGCCAGGCAAAGCTCCTCAGGAGTCTTTAATTTGCCTGTCATTATGTCCTGTGTCAGAATCAAATAGAGGTTAAAAATAAATCATCCTGGTGCAAAAGTGATTTGGTTTTGTTGCTGTGGATATGCAGAATAGCACGAGAGGTAGTAGACAAGAGCTGGTTGCAGGCCTTGCCCCCTGCTCATGTTGGAAAGATTGGACTGGGTGCTCACTGCTGCAAGACATCCTTGCATGGGTGATAAAGCACACCTCAGCTCAGCTGCAGTCAGACTTTGTCGTTTTATGAAATTTCCAAGGAATTTTGAATGAGCTAGCTTTAAAGCCCCCACCTACTTTGTAGAGAAGGAGAAAGGAATTTCTTTTAATATTACCCTGGGCATACCTGTGTTAAATACTTCCCACTTCTCTATAATGTGGTGGCAGTGCTCATCTCTTCAGGAAGAACAAATCCCCCTGGAAAGCCTCTGTATGTGATCACCACGAGGCTTGGTAAGCGCTTTGCACAGATTCTTCTCCTTGTATGTTCAGCTTCGCTGGGGATGCAGTATATTTCTCCAAGGCAAGAATAAAGGGTTATAGCTGGCAAAATAAGTACAAGCTGAGCTGCCCACAGGCTTTAAGTGTACTAACAGCAGTGTGGCAGCTACCTGATGGCTTTTCAAAGCAACAGGCTTTCTAGACAGACTGGAAGTGGGGTCACAGTCAGGGGTGGACTGTTTGTGTAGTGTGGCAGGAGGGAGCGCTGACATTTAGTAAGCATTTAAACTAATGGCTGTTTTTGTGCTATGCCTCCTCCTGTTTTACATCCCGGGGCTGTTCATATTAATACTTTCAAATGCCAATTTTCTTGAGCTAACTGTGGGTTCCATGGAGCACATCCTAGTCCAGGGAGTGGAACAAAAGCAGAGCTTAGTTTAATCTGATGTTTGATGTCTTCCCTTCAGCCTGGTCAGCCTTGCATTACTTTTACCATTTTGTAAAACTTCCCTCATCCAGCTATGCTTTCTTTGTGCAGTCTGTGGGGATGAAGGTACTTCAATGGGTTTGGCTCACTGACTGCAGTATTGGATAGAATGAATGAGGCTGGAGACAGAACAAGCAGAGCTCTCATGATCTGCTAGGCAGTAAGCATGGAGGTACTTAAATTAAGCTGATCTTTCCCAGCTTTGCAATAGGCACAGAGTCTAAGCCAGTTCAGTCCTGGAAGTTTGGATCATTTTAGGGCTCCTCCCAGGCCTTCATGAGCTTTCTGGAACACAATCTAAAGCTCCTCTTCGCAGGGCAATGTCTTTTAACTGGTTTGTGCCAGAGGGAACGAGCAGCATATGCAGAATGTTATACGCTGACATAACAAAATATTTCACGGGCACCTCAGATGGCTGGGCTGGTTATAAATAGCACTAGAAGAAGTCACATAAACCACTTCTAAAAATCTCTGCAGGGAAGTATTTTTAATACCCACCCACTGCAGTTTCATTAGTACCACCTGTCTGACGTTTGGAGAAAGACAGAGATGATGTTCTCCAAATATTTGTGGTACCCTAAGAAGCAATGCATGCAAGTGATTAAATATTCCTAATGTCCCTTCATATTTAAGTATTTCTTTTCAAAGCCTGCAGGTGACCATTGCCTGCCTTAGAGAGACACTTGAGGACTGGAGGATTCTGTGAGGTTTCATAGCTAGTATCTGAAGCAAATTAACTGTTGGCCCTAGCAAACTTTCAGTTTAGGTGTCTGCAATAAACTCAGCTATGGGAAGCCAGCAGAAATTCCTGGGTATTTCATAGCTGCAAATTTTATTGAACTTTCTGAAGGAATATTTGAAGTGATGTGAAGATAGTAGAAAGATGTAAAATTCAAGAGGCTAATCTAGTAATACATCAGTTTTGTAATGAGTAGAAAATCTCCCATCTGTCCCTGGGAGCTAACAGGGGACATTTGAAGCATGCTGTAGCTCAGTGGCTGTTCAGCAGATTTAGTTAGGAAGAGTAAATGGAGGATTTGGGACTGATTAGGCTGGTCCCAAAACAGTCACTGAAACTTTCTTCAGGATATGAACAAACTTTGATGCTGTTTCGAGAACCTTTACCATCAGACCTAGGACTTCAGCCAGTTACAATAATGCAAGCTGGGTTCCTGGAGTGGCTCCTGCCTAGGAAAACATGTCTAGTCCACATCCCAGCTTCTCTTGCAAATGAAGAAGTGCAACGGTTCAGTTAAACCGATAAGTGGCACTGTTTGAAAGGAATGAGAATCAAGTCTGCCTGTGCAGCTCCCCGAAGGCAAATTCACAAACAGATGGATGATCGGATGGGACAGTGGGATGGAGCGTATGACCTAATCGCCAAGGTTGTGAGTTACCTTTATGTGTCAGTACATGAACTCTGAACCAGAACGCTCTGTGGGCAGCACCTCTATTCAAGATTTAGCAAAAGACATGTAATGACAGAAAGAAAGAATCTGGCTTCTTTACTTCTTGCCCTTCAGACCTTCTCCCAGAACACAGATAATTCAGCAGGTTCTTTCATGCAGTGCCTTTGAAAAGCTTTTACTGTTTCAGAAGGTACAAAACAGAGAAGGCACACCAACAGCCCAGGTTTTTCTTTTAAGGCCTCAGATCTTCTGGAAACTCTTTTCTTCTTTGAAAAAAAAAAATAAAAATTCAGAACTATCAGAAATGCTACTGAGATTGACATCAGCAAAATTAAAGATGTGTCTCATGTTTTGCACAGTGACCTGATGGTGCTGTCCAGTACTATTACATGTGAGACACGAGACAGCACTTGAAAATTTTAAAAGCATCAAACACTGACTTCTCTCTGAGAAGTCATGATTCTCTCTGACAGAGATAGGGAAGAGCCTGGTTCAGCCTCAGGGTTCATTTATTTCACAGCTTCTCCCTTTTGGGGACCACCTACATGAACCTTAGCATTTTCCAAACTGATCAAACACCCAATAGTCATATCCACAGTTGACTCTGCCCACTGCCTGTTTGATCTCTTCCCATAGCTTTGTGGTAAAGGGCCAATACATGATTGCTAGAAGGAGAGCACCAGCAGGTTGGCCATGGCGTAGCATTGGAACAGGGAGTCCCCCTGCTCTATTTCTTAGTGACTCTGAGACCACTTACAGCAGCACTTTTTGGAAGTTATCAAAGTTTACTACATTGTAGAAGAAAGAGTCCTTTTTCCTTTCCTCTCTTTGCCTTGTCATTTGGACAACTATGCTCTAGGCAATGCCATGCTTTGGTAAACTTACATGCAGCTCCTTTGGATTTTCAGAAGAAAACAGTCCCTCGACTCAGATGTCTGTGCAGTTGCTCGGCCGCATGGTGCCATCAGCAGCCAATGCCACCTGGCAGAGCTCCAGGGTCTGGCCAGTGGGCAGTTGAAAAACTCAGTAAAACTTCTCTGTCATCACAGACCTGCATCCTCATTCCATGCAGATTGTGTTTTTCAGACTGTGGCTGCAACGACTGAAGAGTGCATCAGTCAGAGCCTCTAACAGAGGTAATCCGAGAGGGGTGTATATGCACAGGCACTGCTGATAGATTTCTCCCATGCCCCTGGTCAGCACTGCTGTCCAGGTGTGTAGATGTGGACAGATAAAACAGTCCTAATGACTGAGGTATCGTTGTCATGAGAATCTTTTCTGATCTTGGTTTCTAGGTTATTTCATTAATTCATATCTGCTGTAGTATTGTCATGGGTTGCTTGAAAAAAATTTATGTAAGATTTCTTCTAGAAAGGCAGCTGAAACGGATAGCTCACCACCCAAACATTTTCAGTGTTAATATTTCTTCTGCATTCCCTGACCTGCCAGTATAAACTGCTACTGAGAGTCTTCCAGTAGAGCTGTAGTAGTAAACATATATATCTTTTGGCAGTCTATAGCTGTTCTGTAAATCTGGGCAAAGAAAAAATATATAAGCATTTCTGAGTAATATATTGAGGCTTCAAAAAATTATCCTTCCCTTTTGGATCACTTTTTTTACTTAATATAACATCTCTTGTTAGGGGAAAAGGTGATCCATTTGGATTTTAGTTATTAGCTTAGCTTTTAGTTATATAAAAATCTTCAGTGTTTCTTTCTACATATCCATTCCTTACAGTTCTCATGAGAATACTCATATTTGCTCTTGGAACAACAGTGTATTTAACTAAATACACGTATAATGGTAGCGCAGTGACTCACACTTAACTTTTCTCTCCAATACAGCCTGCTTTGGATGATGCATTTTCCGTGCAGAAGGCATTTAAGATCCTGGTCCAGGAGTATTTTTATGTGTGAGGAATATTTTTGTACAGGAATTGCTGTATCAGGTTCGGGGGAAACCTATAGTTTTGGACTTTCCCCTTAGTGCTGGAACAAGACTGCTTTCTCACAAGGCTCCTTCTTCTGGAGTGAATCCAGAGAAGGGCAACAAAGCTGGTGAAGGGTCTGGAGCACAAGTCCAATGAGGAGCAGCTGAGGGAGCTGGGGTTGTTTGGCCTGGAGAAAAGGAGGCTCAGGGGCGACCTTGTCAGTCTCTGCAAGTCCCTGAAAGGAGGTTGTAGCCAGGTGGGGGTTGGCCTCTTCTCCCAGGCAAATGGTGACAGGACAAGGGGACATAATCTCAAGATGCATCGAGGAAGGTTCAGGTTGGACATTAGGAGGAATTTCTTCACAGAAAGGGTGATTAGACACTGGAATGGACTGGCCAGGGAGGTGGTGGAGCCACCATTCCTGGAGGCGTTTGAGAAAAGACTGGATGTGACTCTTAGTGCTGTGATCTCGTTGACACAGTGGTGTTGGGTCAAAGCTTGGACATGATGATCTCAGAGGACTTTTCCAATCTAATTGATTCTGCGAGTCTTCACCTGTCTTGTACCCCCCACCCCCAGCAATATCACTGAGGCACCATAAAACCCACTTTTGACAAAATCACGGCACTATCCTGTAATTTAAACCCCCCAGACCAGCCCCTTCCCACCGGGAGGAGGGAGGCGGTGCCTGTTGAAGGGGAAGATCAAACCCCCTGCCCCTGGTGTTCGCCCCCCTCACCCCTCAGCGTGTCTCCACTCAGAGCCAGCGCCATCTCCGCGGGTCCCTGAGCGATGGCCCTGGTCACTGTCCACCTCTGAGAGTGGCTGGCTGCTTCAGCTGCCTCTGGTTTGTGCTACGAGCCAGCCCAGCCGGCAGAATTATCCAAGATAACGTTAGCGAAACTGCTTCGGCACCGATCGATGACTTTACCCGTCACGTAAATTCCATTACCTAATTTTGCAGGCCACAGCCTGAAAGCCAAACTGCAGTAATGTCATTTGGGCGGATAATAAAAAAGGAAAAAGCAAAACCACCCTTGCAAGCATAGTCAGGAAATATCTATTCTGTGTGATGCTACGGGATATGTTAGAATATCTCTTAATTCAATGCAGAATAAAGTTCATTAATCTATTTTATTAATCTAAAGTTTATTAATCTTTTCCTGCAAACTTGTTGTGTATTCACCTTATTTGAGGGTGCAATCTATTGTCTCCTTGCTTTATTAGTTCAGAGAATGTCACTGCACCTTTCCCAGCTCTCTTCTTCAGTCTAACTCCTTTATATCTTGGCTTTGCTAAGTCTGCTTCCAGACATCAGGTGAAAAAAGAGAATTACAGTTGCCCTGAGAGAGACAGTTTCTATCGTAAATTTCATGCTAAAATGAGTTTTCTGCAAGTGATCTGATAAGTGTGTTCTTTTTTAATGAAACTTTTCAGCCTATCAAGAGCAAGGACATCATGTTGGGGATTTAGTAGAGGGGAAAGTACCACCACGTATTTTGATACTTGGTTTTCTTATTTCTCTATGATTTATTGCTGTTAGATACCTTAGAAAAACTGAATATCAGAATAGATAATTTTTATTGTACTGCCAAGCTGTAAGAAATGGATAAAAATATCTGTTTTTATTGAGGAGAAGTTACACTAGACTTTGAAATAAAACAAAGTCTGCTCATGGACTAACAGATAAAATATTAGTCTCTGGTTAGGAATAGTAATTGTCTTCAGTTCTATTTTCTTGTATCGAATTTGCAGTAGAGTGGATGGGAATCCTCACATTGTCTTTGGAGTTTATCTTCATTTCCACCTGATTAAGAGACAAAGAAAGAAGCTCAGAAAGGAGAAAGACAAATTCTTTCAGCTTGTGACCATCAGAATATTTTGGGGGAGATACAACCTCTATTTACTAAGTTTACAGTGCTCAGTGCCTACTGGTGAAGAGTTTTGAGTGCTTTTGCTTGGAGCCCTGCTTTCTTACCAGAGAAAGGAGTAAAAGAGTTGATCACAGTGACCAGAAGATTAAACTGGGGGCAAGTGTTCGAGTTGTTGACAGCTCTCTGCTGGGGGAAGACAAAAAGAGCATCATATTATGACAGACTAATTATAAAAGTTATGAGGAAGTGATACCCCTGTCACACATCTGCATTCAAGTTCCCTAGAACAGCATGGGAATACCGACTAAGTCCAATCATGTAGGGTGGCTCTGGGTGAAATACTATACTTCACAGTTCCTTGGTTATTGCTTGATGGATCCTTGGCTTGGAGCATCTGAAATCTCAACACGGCTTTTGATTAAGAGAGCAAGTCAGTGATGTCTGACTTGGCTGAGCAGTGTGGACAAACCTGGAGAACCTGCAGTTGAGCATGACAGCATCCTCTTATTCCATCTCCAGAAAGGCAGCAAGCTTGTTTTCGCATCACAGAGAAGCCTTGCTGCAGGAGTGGCTGGGCTTGTCAATAGCTCTGGCTACGGGAATTGACCCCTCTGGGGATGTAAAAGACTTGGGGAGAGCTGGGGAGGAACGTCCTCTGTCGCAACCTGCGGGAATGGAGGGTTCGTCCGCTCCGGGTAGAGCAGCAGGGGATTGCCGGTTAGCTAGCAGGTCACGGCGTTTCGCTGAGCTCCGGGCGCTGTGACGTAGCGGTGCAGGAAAAACGCACATGCACTTAGCACCGGAGGTTGTGTGGAGTGAACTTTATTTACATGGTGGCGGCAGCTTTTATAAGGTTGGCCGTGGAAGGGTCTGGAAGAAAAGCGGAGCTTACCGAACAAGGTAAGGCTGGGAGGTGCAGGTTTACAAACTTGGGAAGGATAGGTGGAGAAAAGGGAGGCTTTTTCCAAATTTGAAACGGGGATGGTAACGCAGACATATATGGTAACTGAGAGAGATTGTGACCATATAAGGTCACAATATTAACAGAGCTTAAACCGATTATATACAAATGAATAACAAAGTATTTAACAATTATAATTACACAACTTCTGTCTTAAACTTGTTGTAGAGATCTTCGGTAAAATGAGTTCCCACAATCCTCCACAGAAGCTTTGTCACAGGTAGTAAGCAAACTGTGTCCCTTTGGGCTGGTACAGAATGACATCCTTCCAAGGTCTGCAGGCTGGTGGACAAAGGTTGGACACTAACCCTCCACTAAACTCTGACTGGCTTTAAATTTCACCTTCCCGTTGGCTCCCTCCTCCTCTGCTGTGCTGCTGATGTTGTAAGATATTAAGTAACGTCTTCTACAAAAGCAGCACCTGATGGAGACATGGCTGCCACTGTTATTGGTTAGGTCTGCAGGACCAGCCTTTGAGCCAGAGGCTGGGAGGAAGTTTCTGAGGAAAGCTGTTCCAACGCCTGCTGACTTCTCTTCCTCATTGGGTAACAGGTTGAACACAGTTCAAAAGAAGAGCAATGTAGCTTAGAGTTTTGCTTGGTATGCAGCCTAACAATTGGAGCCACAAGCTGTATGATCCATCTTGCAAACGTTTGGTTAGTAATCAGCAGCTCCGTCCTCCATGTGTAAGACTCCTGATACCAAGAAGGTGGAGAGGGCTGCCTGGGATGGCTCTTCTGCAACTGCACAACGGGAGGCAGACAGAAAGGTACTTGGAAATCTTGATGGCCATATCAGTAGGGAAGAATTTTAATTAGCAAAACGAAGCAAACTTTTCCCCCTCCCTGACAAGGACCCTGATGCAGCAATCTGATCCTTCAGATTCACTGCACAGTGTGTGTGTGTGTGCAGGGCACATTATGGATGAGGAGAAATAAGTACACATTTCACTGATAACTCTGCAGGGAGCTTCAGAAGATTGGCCTGTTCAGATTTGTGATTCTTCTGTCTGATAACTGAATTTCATTTGTCATCACACTCATGAGATCTGCTTGAATGTGCTTCTCTACCACCCCTGAGAAGTAGAAAGGAAAATTTTCCTCGTTCATCTGGAAGACGTAAAGATTACAGCCTCCCTCGTGGTATGAAAACATATGCTATTATGGGTCCATCACTTCTAAATCAAGACAGCATGAAGTGCACCTGAAAATGGAAATAAAAAAGATGGGGAGACTGCTAGAGACCTCAGCTGCTCACAGCATCCGCTTCTGTTTTAAGCCTGTCTCTGGCACAAACTGAAATAATCTAAGTGTAAAACTTTGAAACTTCTAGTGCAAATGGTGTGCATAGCACAGGGGGAGACAGTTTGATTTGTGATCAGACTCAGAACCTGCGCCCCTTGAGGTTATATGGGAATGAGCACTTTTTTCTTTAGGGGAAAGAGCAGATAAGAGGAAAATAGCATTACTTAACTGGAGCAATTGCAAAACCTAGAAAATGGTCGTACCTTAGTCAGGATGTTGGTCCAGCAACAACTGTTCCAAGTTGTTTCCTACGGTGTGCCAGAGCTGATTCTTGGTGGGATTACAATTGTATTGCTTTTAATTATGTCCACCTTTTGACATTATTGATTTTGGCAGGTGTTGCTATTCCATCATGCTAGGTTTTATAATTTTGATCTATAATTAGATAGATTTGCACATTGCCTAGAAAATGCGCTGCAAAGAATGACAACAGTGCCACCAAAAGTTCTTTAACCCCATAAATTCTTCCTTCCTCCAGCTATTGCCTCTGTTTCCTTCATGTTCTGTGCTGCTGTCTCTAAGATGCTGTGCTATGCTGGTGCATAAGGAACAAATGCAATTACAAACTTAATAGATCAGGGAAGCAAGTAGTAGTCTATAGCTAGAGTTCTGTAGTTATATACTAATCAAGCTATAGTTGTAGTGAGTTATCATTGCAACTTGTGCTTGTCCACAGGACAAAACAATTTCAGTTTCAGCCTTAGATGTGACATAAGAACAGAGAGGATCGTTTGGAGCTTGCTAATGGGCTCTGGCAGATTCAAAACCCCCTATCCTGTTGCTAAGAATGGCAGTGCTCTAGTCCTTCTAGAAGCTTTTTTATCAGCACAAGAGCCTAAGAAGGTAAGTTCAACTGATCTTAATTAGACTGAAGGTCTGGCCCTGGCTCAGTATTGCCGTTAGCAGCTGATACCAAGAGAGTATTCTTTTTTAACACTCTCTCCTGGACTCTTGCAGATATCAGATCTAAGTTAGCTGCCCTGTGCTGAGTTTTACCAGCAAATTTCTCCGGGTGAACTTGCATAAACCCCTAGCAACCTGTAGTAGGGAATCTACAGATAATACACAGATATTATCTTACGCAGATAAATTATATGTTTTGAAAGTAATTTCCTTTCATTTGTTTTGAACTTATGACAGCTAGAGTCATCTGATATGCCCAACGCTTCACCAGAGGAAACAGCTGAGTGAGTATTTCCTGGTCACTCTCTCTGAGCCTCCTGTCAACATATCTAGCTCCCCTTTTCTTGATTCTGTATCAGAAGACCTAGTAGTCAATGCTATTAGCTCCTCCCTCTGTTCCAAATGTCTTTGGGGTATATTTCTTAAGCAGAATCTGATCACCCCTCTTGCCATCTCAGATTTTGTAAATCCATGATATTTTCTTGAGTGCCAGGAAAAATTTGAAGTGAGCATTCATGATTTATTCACTTATACAGGAAGATAATAATTATATTCTCTACAATGTCTCCTACTGCTTGTGTAATAATTCTGAATACGTGATGATTTTGACTACTGCTGAGCACGGAGCATGCTCAGGTGGTTTTGGCGTATCATCAGCCAAGATACCATTCCTGAGTGGGTTTTATTAGCTAAGACACCATCATTTTATACATTAAATTGATGGCATTTTTTCCAGCCCATATGCATAATTTAATGCTTATCCACATAGAATTCAATCTGTTCTTTTATTGCCTAGTCACTCAATATTACCAGATCTTTATGCAAAGTCAGCTCTTGTGTGGATAACTGTGATTAGGCTAGTGAAGTCTCTGGCCTCCCTGCTTCTCTCCTGACCTTTTACAAGCTTAATTGAGACTGTGATGAAAAGCAAAGATCAGTAATATGCACCTCTCTCGAGGTTTTCCTCTGCTGAAAAAAAAACACTGCTTTCTTCTGCTCTTTTTCTTTTCTCTTTTAACTATTTATTAAAGTCTGTGTGAGGGCTTTAGCTTCTAATCCCATGGCAGAGTCATATCCCTTGAGGACTGCATTGCAAGCCGTCAAAACTGTTCCAAGCTGGCATGTTTGCCAAGCCATCCCAAGAACAGCAATAAGTTTGTAAGACACAGATTTCCTTCACAAACACCACTATGACCTACCCTCAGTGTCTGTGTTTTATCCATATCTCTGTCACCTCTGTTGATTAGAAGACTTTTTCCTAATTTGACAGTTTGAGCCAGTGTGCCCAGGCGGCCAAGAATGCCAATGGATCCTGGCCTGGATCAGGAACAGTGTGGCAGCAGGAGCAGGGAAGTGATTCTTCCCCTGTACTCAGCACTGGTGAGGCCACACCTGGAGTGCTGTGTCCAGTTCTGGGCCCCTCAGTTCAGGAAGGACATTGAGGGGCTGGAGCAGGTCCAGAGAAGAGCAACCAGGGTGGTGAAGGGACTTGAGCGCAAGTGCTGTGAGGAGAGGCTGAGGGAGCTGGGGTTGTTTATCCTGGAGAAGGGGAGGCTCAGGGGAGACCTCATCACTCTCTACAACTCCCTGACAGGAGGTTGTAGCCAGGTGGAGTTGGTCTCTTCTCCCAGGCAACCAGCAGTAAGACAAGAGGGCGTGGTCTTAAGCTCTGCCAGGGCAGGTTTAAGTTGGGTATTAGGAAAAAATTTTTTTACAGAGAGAGTAATCAGGCATTGGAATGGCCTGCCCAGGGAACTGGTGGATTCACTGTCCCTTGAGGTTTTTAAGATGAGACTGGACGTGGCACTTAGTGACATTGTCTAGTAACTGTGGAGGTGTTGGATCAAGGGTTGGACTTGATGATCTCAGAGGTCTTTTCCAACCCAGTTGATTCTATGATTCTATGATTCTATGAAATACAGAGAGCATGCTTGCAGGTCCGTGACTCCCCAGATCTCATGGCTCTGGCTCTTTGTTACCCGGTTGTCTCTAGAGAGATTCCCACTCAGCAGCAGAGTCTGGACATATTAACCAGGCCATAATAATAGATGATTTGCATGAGAACATGCTGGAAAGAAAAGCAGAGGAAGAAGCAGCCACATAGGGTCTTCATTGTCCTTTAGAGTTTTGGGCAAAAAGGAACAGAGCAGATTTCAATTCCCTGCTATGAGTGGCAGAAGAGTAAATACAGAAGTTGCATGAAAGAACTTAGGTGATAAATGAAAAGACATTCAAGAAAACTAAGGACAGAATGCTGCATTTCGGGAAGGGCATAAAGGTATCTATAGTCTGACTTTTGGCTAAACTGATGCATAAAGTGAAAAAATTGGAAGAATTTCCACTGCCTTGTTAACAATTTGTAAATAAAGAAGCAGCAGCACAAAAACAAACAGGTCATGTTTATTAAGTTTCAGGTCAAAGTCACTTGCTTCAGCAGAGGAGAATTGATGATAAACTCGCAGTGGTAAGGGTATTTATCCCTTGTTGTGGTGGCTTTTGGTAGGTGGAGAACTACTCTGGGAGATAGAAAAAAGGATCCATGGCAGTACAAGCTGCTGCCTGCATTGCTATTTCTCTGCCTGTGTACAAGCAAACAAATGCTTAGCTGTTAACTGCAGAGGTGCATTAAGAGTAGTTGTCTACAGTCACCTTTGGCCATCATGACTGCTTATCCCATCTGTCCTAAGAATGCCTCAGTTCTTGCCCTCCTGGCTGCTTCGAGCAGCTGCTGCTCACGAAGCAGTCCATCTTGTGAGAAACCCTCCTGTACCATTCTCGCCCCAAGAATAGGATGTTGAACTTCTCTCATAGTGCAGAACATTGCCAAAAGCCTAGTGCAATCATCAGTAGTAATAGCAGAAAGTTATCATTTTAGATGTGACTAACAGAGTGAAGAATAGAGTGAAGGCTTCATTAGACTAAAGGCCTTACAGACAGAAAAAAAGTAATTACTGCCACCTTGAAAAGCTTATGGCCTAGGGATGCATTTAGTGTTCAACACTTTGTGATCATTTCTGGGTTGATATAATAGAAAAATTATAACCTTGTCCCCACAAGGGCTTCCAAAGTTCTAAAAAATAAAACTGTGAATTCCCCCCACTCCAAAGCTGTTATCACTGATTCCATAATTTCCTGCTCAGGTTTCAGCAGCGTTGGTCTCACAGTAACAAAGGCGTTTTCTTTTAGGCAATAGAAAAAGAGCTGCACCACAGCACCACAGACCTTTTCTCTGTCCTCTTTATATATATATATTCTTTAAATGACCAGTGTTTATGTAGAGCTGTATTAAGATCTCCAACCTTCGCCCAGAAGTCACGGGGCTCAACACATGTTTTTCTAGGTAATTTTTCAGCTACCAGATTGTTCTTTCTCTGTGGAGTTGGCTTTCTCTAAAGATGTGGTCACAGCACCAAACCTTCCAGAGTTCAAGAGGCATTTGGACAATGCTCTCAGGCACATGGTGTGACTCTTGGGGATAGTCCTGTGCAATCACAGCATTTTCATGACAACATCTACTCTTCTGCAGTTCCCAACCTGTGAGAATTAATAAGCTGGACCACAGTTATCTCGGGCACCTCTGTGACGCGGGTCACATTCACAGTTACCCTGTCCATGAAAAGGCCCTATGACATCCTGGAAACAGATGTAGAATTGCACTTGATTGGGCACACCTCTTCATCTCCCTTGTGCTCTGTGTTGTGCTGTGCTCTAGGGTTGGTTTGAATCATCAGGCATGTGATTCAGAATTACCTGTTTGCTCTTCTTCTTACAGCACTCACGTGAGCAGAGAGATCTCTGCATTGTTGTGACACAAAGAAAAGGACAAATGCTGCAGAGGTGAAACAATGCTGTGAAGAAAAACTGCTGTGGTGCATGCACCAGCAAGTGGAATCTGTGAACTGGGAGAAGAGGATTATGCAGTCCTTTCAAAGATGCACCTTCTGAAACTGGGGGGGGGGAATGGGGGGGAAGAAAAAAAAGAGCGAAAAACTTCTAGCCTCTTCCATGATTTAATCAAATGGAAACTGGGAACCTTTGAAACCATAGGAGGAAAGCCAACCAAAGTGCAAAAGCTGTGCATGCATGAGAGAGTTATAGAGTAGGAGTTCACCAGGGGAGAAAGATGGTTCTCTTTCAGGTCATCCCAGGGCTTATCTCACTTGGAAAAAAACCCAAACAGTTGGAAAGTTGTTTTGGAAAAAAAAAATCATTTCAGCCATTAGGTACCCATGCTAAAAATATATGTACTTCCCAATGCTTTCTGAATTTCACATAAACTATCTGAGAGAACTGGTAAAAGGGTCTTTTGAGCCTATTCTGTTGAGGATAAAAAAAAGGTGCTGATGGATGATGTGCAGTAAGTTTTTGCAAAGCTCTGGGAAGTCCTTCTTCAGAAATTTCATTGTGTCTAGATGTTAGGAGCTGGAGCCTCTTCTGTCTGAAGGCTGTGAACAGAGAGTAGTCAGGTCGTGCCCTGGGAGAAACAACTCACAAGCTTGAAGCTTTGTAGCAATAAAATCTTTTGGCTCTCAGTTGATGGAACTTTGTGCAGAACAGAAACAAATGCCATCTCCTGGCCTCGACTGTAACATCCTTGAAGTACCTTGTCCATATGCTCAGCTTGCTGGATTATAAGAAAGTATTGGCAAAATTCAGGTTTTATTGCCTTAAAACAGAGCTCTTCCAGCAGATGGGCAGTAACGGCTCCACTTGATTGTGCCAAGAGTTTCAGTGTGCAGACAATAAAAGAAACTGGATAAACTTAGGAGGGTCAGGGACAAAGACACAGACATTTCTGAGGACGCTGTGTGACTTTATTTTAGGAAGCAACTGAAAGTGGTTGGGAACATGGATGGAGAAACGGATGTTTTCTCCAGAAAAATGGTGTTTGCAATGCTTTACTTCAGTCTGTTTCCTCTGGCAGATCTTTCCCCTGCTAGAAAATTACTTAGTTCGTTGTTTTTTTCTTTTCTGGTGCCAGATCAGAGGAAGTTGGCATCTGAAGGTGCTCACTAGCAAGAATAGGGTGCTACTTCTCGTCAGGTTTTTGCTCTTTAGGGATTGCATTATGGCCTGCAATACCCTATTCCCTGGGAATACTACCTTGAGCAGGTAGCTTTCCACTTCGGTTGCCTGTGAGAACTGTAGGGGATCTTTTGCAGAGGAGGAAGGGCAGTGGGTCTTCTGGCTCCACTCAGGCAGCTGTTTCACAGTGAGTGTGTTGGAGGCAGCAGGTGCAGCTCAGCAACCAGCGTGTGAGTCACGGCCAAACCCCTGCACTTGTAAAGTCAGCAAGTGCAACGCAGTGAATGAGCTGACTGAGTTTGTCGTCTGGGCAGTACCTTGCGAAAGAACTGAAGCTGTGAGAGCTGCTGTTCTTCCAAGTGAAAGGACTTGAATAATCACAGTCCACGTGCAGTGTGTGCTTTTGTCCATGCCCAGCTTGTGCTGCTTCTTTGATATCATTCTGGGTAAGTGCTTCAGAGCCAATGCTGTCTCTTAACCATGTGGCAGTATGTGGCTCTTGATGCAGTTTCTGAGTATGAAGAGAACTTGGAAGGCCAAAGCAAATTTTGATTTGGAAAAGTTATGCTTATTCAAATCTTGACACAATCCATAGTCTAGCTTTCTAAAGCCAGCATCTGTTGTCCTGCAAAATTTGTAAGTGCCTATTTGTACTGCAAACTGACGTATTAGTTTCCCTGTGAAAAATGTTTTTTGAAATGAGAAACTAAAGGAGCAAAAATTAGAACCTTATTGTTTCTGGGATATTATCCTGGAATCAAGCTAAACTCCACTAATATAAACAGCTTAACTTGTCAGCAGTGACATCGGTTGCACACAGAACTGCTTGAGTGAGTTTAATGTAAAGCAGATATCTTTATTTGGTGTTGTTTCTGCAAAATATTCTCTCCTTTCCCGATGTCAGTAAGTGCTTGTTTCGAGACTGCAGTGTTTTCTGAACAATTAGATTTTCTAACCTACTTTTCTGGTCTTCACTAATCCGTGCGTCGTAGTATGAGTTTTGAGCTGGCACGGCTGCTATTTGGTTTTTGCATGTTGCAACAATCTGCAAGGAACATGGCAACAGACAGAAACACTGTAATGTGGTCAGGGAGAGAGGCTTCTGAAGGTCAGGGCTATAGCAGTTCGTGGGGAAGGAGAGCAAGCTAAAATGCTGCCATAGGAAAAGTTAGAGGGATCATCTCATTGAGGCTTGAGGAAAGGCTAAGGTCATTCTGTGTCTTCCTCAAGAGCTGGTGGTCGTAACATCCTTTTTATATACATTTTTTTTTTTTAATTTTTCTGCCTTGTGGGAATTTTCACTGCTTTATTTTATTCTCTCTCAATTCAGAACAAAAGGTTAGGTCTAAAAATAAACTGTAGACTGGAAACAGAAAAAAGACGAAATCATCAGCCTACACACAAACATATATATTTCAAAAGAAGAAGTGAGTTTGGTACCAAAATCAAGTTACAAATGTTCTTAGAACAAAGAAAATTATAAACCTTCCATTTTCTTGAGAAGTCCTTATGGGCCTCATTGGCAGAAATGAAGATTTTATGAAAGGCTGCAGGCTGATGACTTTTTTGGGTTTTATTTATCCTTCTCCAGGATCCACTGTTCATTTCAGCCCTTGTGTTTGGCTGACTGATTCCGTGGGACTAGTTCTTTAGTACTTAACCTTTGGCTAATTGATGCAATTGTCCGTTAATCTGCCATTGGTCTTTCTTGAGACTTGCACCAATTCCCTCATCAGGATCTGAAGAGAATCCCCCCTCCATCATCATTGGCAATGGTTTGCTGTTTAATATTTTCCTGAATTTTATATTTTGGACGGGTCTGCCTTGTGCCATGTGTGTGTGCAGATGGGGGAAGGCACTACCTCCTTTCTACCAGCCACCTCTTCTGTGCTGTCTTCCTGGGGACACAAAACCTGGTTTGTTTTCATTCATTTGCTTTTCTTATCCAGGTTCATTTTGTCAGAGAGCTTCCAGCCTCACCAGGACTCTCCTCATTTCTCAGCACACTGGCCCAGTGGTGGTTCCCAAAGGAGAATTTCAAAGGTGTTGAGACTGCCGTGGGAGAACCAGGGTAAGTTGCACAGGTGAGGTTCATGCCTCTTGCACATCCACTGCTTACGCCACAGTGAGGCATCATCTTCAGGAAGCTCTGTGAAAGCTTTTCATTACCACTGGCACAGGATAGGGATAATAAGTTGTCTCTGCAGTGCCCACTGAAGAGAGTAGATGGCTCTGAGGTACAAAGCTGTGAGAGAGAGGCATTACATTCATTTATGTCATCCCTGTTTCCACATCTAGATTGTTAAGTCATCTTACACTGGTGTAGCAATTCCTGCCTTTGCCAGTAAATGCTACCTCTCCCAGTTTAGCCCTATTACCACAAAGAACAAAGACCACTGCTAGCAAGTGGTTCTTCCTAACCCCCTTCCTAACCCCTAATGCCCCTCCCTCAGCATTTTTAAAAAACACTTTTTCTGTTAGATGTAGCTGAGAGAAGACAGCACCTGTGAACACCTGGTCTGGCTTTCATCATGTGCTACATACCAAAAGGCATAAAAAGGTTGTACCAGGAGTTTTAAGGGGAAGTACAGAGTTTTCCCCCACAGAATTTGTGTATCATTCTGGTAACGCTTTCTTCAGAACCTCCAGGATTTTAGGGCTTAGAGGACGGTTAGAACATTTGCAAAGCTGTCCCATTCTCATTCAGCTGAAGTTCTGGAGCTTGGTATTTGGCAGAGAACATATGTAGACATATACTTATGACAGAGAACTTTTCTGGCACCCCAGCAGGTCAAATTTTATGAGAAGCAGTGTGAACAGCATGTGATTTTCTAAATTCATTTTTCTATATTCTTGGTAAGGAATGTTTCTTTTGTATTGCAATTTGTCTGTCAAGGACCATTTGGAAAAAAACCTTTTCCACACCAAATAGTCAACTTTGGTTCTTATAAACAAAGGAATGGAAGAATGGTGTTTTGTCTGCTTTCCCACAGGTGGTTTATGGAAATCAATAGTCTCAGTCGGTTCCTTCTAGATGAGATTGGCTGTAACCTAAGGGCTACAACATTTTATGGGCAGTCAGGGAAGATTTGAGCAATTTAGAGTACACTGGTAAACATAATTATGCTGTCTATTGCTTATTGCAGTGCTTATCAATGCAGTCAGTGTGCTTTAATGCTGATTTGTGTCTCTCATCTGATATTTAAACTTTGTTTACCTCTTGTACAATCTGAATTATGTTGCAGCAAAACTTCTGTAAGTGCTTGTGCTCATAGTTTTACAGTCTGAGAGATTTAACTCATAAATTTCCAAATGAAATGTAATCAATCTTGTCAGAATCAACAATGTCATCAAAGCTAAAGGGGTCACGAAGAGAGCACCTTCAGGATGTGCACCAGGTGTTCAGGGAGAGAACTCTGGAAGACAAAAATTAACAGATGTTAATGGATCTGTGTACTCTGTTCGAAGCCCTGCCCATGTGTTTCATGCTCTGTCATGAGTGATTCTGCTGTAAAAAGGAAAATTTCTGAAATAAAATTCTGGCAGTCTGGAAGATGAGAAGATCAGTCTTCCTCCAGTTTAGTCTCCTGGTTTTGTGTGCCAAGTATCTTAGGCAGCATTTGGTATGTGTGGATCAGAAATGGAGCTGAGCTTGGATTCATAATAAGTTTGAATCTGAAAATAGAGTTTTGAACTGAATTGAAATTTTTTTAATCCAAAAATATGGCAAGGAATTGCTGCTGGCAATTGTCAATGCTTATAGCAATAAAATGAATGAAGATGAACTTCAACTTTATAATGTAAAATACTCTTCTAAGCAGTCACACTTTTGAGAAAGGATGGTTCTGGTGTGGTACCCGCTATGTGACCAGTATTTGGTAACCCCATTCTTCTGTGAGGAGGAAAACTTCTCTAAGCAGAAAAATGCATTTTACAGAATAAAGAAAGCTAGGGGAAAAAAAAAAAAAGAAAAAAAAAAAGGAAAATTTCTCTGAGTTTTGCTGTGCAGAGAGAAAATTAAAAATAGGTTCCACAACCATAGCAAAGAACAAAACATTTCTCTGCTGAACTAAAGGCTCGTGTCACTGCTGAGTACTCTGTCATGGGCTTTTCTTGCCCTCTGGCCAGGCTGACCTCCTCCTAGGAACAGCACAAACATCCTCAGGGGGTCGTGGAGCTGTGTTCATACCTAAATAAGCTGATCTTTCTGATGTGAATCTCACAGCTACTATTGATTTTCTCTTATCTGAAAGTACACTGGAGTGGAAAAACCAAAACTTTGCCTTGTGGCTTTGTTCTTCATTGGTCTTTTATTATGTGTGAAGGCACAGATTCTATTTCAAAGACATTAGAAGAGAATTTTTGTTAAACCCAGCAGCCTCAGGACTGTGAAACCTTCTCTTTATCTTCTTTCTGAAGATTCTTGCCAAATCTTGAGGCAGTTAATAAAGAAAGTTGTAGATGTGTTGATTTAATCAAAATCTTTCTAATCTAATGATGCATTTCCTGATTTTTTAGACTCTGGATTTAATAAAGTAATTCAGAGAAGTGTTTTGGATAAAAATTTCCTGAAAGTAATAAAAATAGGAGTCTGTAAAATCTTTCCTTCCTTAGTTGGTGAAGCATAATCATTCATAGCTGAGGACTCTCATATCCATGGAGCCCCAGGTCCCCAGCTGGGCTGTTACAGACTTTCCAGTGTATCCTAAGGACCATGGAATCCACAGTCAGAGAGAGATGGAAGTGAAAGAGCAACTCAGACCCCAATGTTTTCATAGGGTGGTGCTGTTATTGGAGCCAGACAGGGTATGAATAGTGCAGTTCAGCAAACCTTCTGTTCAGCAAATTGCAAATAGTGAAAAACATATTAACTATGTGAATTCCCATTATATAACCCCCAGCATTTAGTGGAGTGGTCTCAGCCTGGTCCACAAGATACAGGAGAACTTAAAAGTAAACAGTAAATGTTTTAGCTATCGAGTTACCAGTTTGCAGTTGAAAGATGTTAAGAAATGCTATGGCTTGTATGGAAGCAGAATCCAGAAACAACAATGAGCAAATTTCTTTTCTCAGACCATCTCGGGAATGAAATGAGTCATAGAAAATTTCAGCCCAAATTAATTGAAGACTTTTAAAAATTCCAGTCAAATCAACAAGTGGTCTAGTAATTGAAATGCAACATTACCCAATCCCAAATCCTGAGATTAAATGCAAAACAAAATTCTCAAATAACTCAAATTAACCAATACAGCAGGAGCGCTATACTGTATGAACTCCTGCATTCATCTGTAACCATGTTTTTGAAGACTGTGAAAGTTTTAGTAGCCTCTTGTGTGATTTGTGCCAAAGAAAAGTTTCCATAAATAGGAAGCTTGCTAACAAGTAGGTAACAACCTGAAAGTAGGGCAGTGCCAAGGTCAGATTTGAAGTTGTAGTTACTCAGTCCTTTGAGGGCTATGAATCTTCACAAACCTAGCATGTCTAGGTTAAAAAATTTATAATCCAAGCTGAGGAACAGAGACATCAAGTGTGAACACAGCTGATTTTTTGTAGAAGGTGCTGTGGAGTGTCTTTTGAGCTGCCACACCCAGCAAATGTGTGAAATCTTGCAGGAGGCTCAGATACACTTATCTCAGCAGAACTGATTAAACACTGTAGTGGATATGATTACTGAATCCTTGCCTCGCAAATCAAATCCTACAGCAATGTCCATCCACTGCTCAAGTTGGCAGGAATTCTGTCTCTCATGAGGAGTCAAATTGCTACCAGGGAGGAGGTCAGTTTTCTTTTCTCATTGAATTTGCACTGACTATGTAGTAAAAAGATACAGGTCTGCCCAGGAGATTTGTTTTTCTGACTCTTTTAACAGTTGTGAAGTGTTTTAAAGATAAAAGTCCCAAACAGTAGTTGTTTCAGTCTCCACTTGTTGCTGAGGCCAGTACAAATGTGATTCCATAGTTGTGCTGACTGACAGATTATGTCAGACCATGAGCAGAGGGTTTGAAGTCTGCTCTAAGTTTTTAATTACTTCTAAATGATTTTGACCTTTTTTAGCATTTCAGAGCACTAAATTTTTGAAAAAACTTCCATCCAGTTTTTTTCTAGGGAAAGAGAAGGGGGGAAGAGAAGAAGAGTTTACAATATTTGTATTGTCACTTTGGTTTTGGTTGAGGCTGAGGTGGGTTGGCATGTGCTGGCATGGGACTTCTACTCAGCAGGTGGCAGTGGCGGAGACAGGGTGGAAATTTGTGCTTCTTAATGTCAGCCATGACCCAGTTCTCTCTCTGAGAGGTTGCATGCGGGTGTTGATAGGTGAAGAGCTGTGAGGGAGCCACCTACAGCCAGATCCCCAATGGCTTCTGTCTTTTTAGTTGCTGGCTGTCTTCCAGAGAAGTGAGTTGCCAGGCAAACTTCCCTTTGGGATCAGTTCTTGGGTGTTCCCAGAGGGATTTGGGAGGAGGATCTCATATTGATCCAGACTTGAGGGTGCAGCAGATGGCTGAGGTGAATCCCATGCAGTCAGGATGGTGATGGCTGGATGTGCCCCTCGAGGACAGGCACCACCCATGTCCTTGGCCTGATAACTCAACACAGAGGCAGCACCTACACAATGACTGTGGCTAACAAACACAGAACAGCTGGAAACATGTTGAACATGCTGTGGGGATCCCAGGTAGGAAAAGTATTGTTAGTGTGGAGATTGACTGGCCGGTGACTCCGTGGAAAGTCATCTGGTGTGTAACAGGAGCAGAACTGCACAGCTACCTGTTACCTGAGGTGGGGAAAAGATGCATGGTTGGTTTGTGTCTGGTTTGGTTGAGAATGAGATGTTGGCTCGGTAAAGGTGAGTTTGTCCTGACCCACAGCAGATTAGCAACTGCACCAGCAAGGCAGGGAGGGAGGAACTTAACTGTTGCTGGCTTTTACAGCGTAGGGCATCAGATGTGCCTGTCACAAAGGCCGAGGCAAGGGAATTAAAAACAAGAGTTCTAATGATCTGACAGACTCAGACTCAGCAGAACAGGTTTTTTTATTCACTACTCTTAGCCTCCTCCAGAAGAAGCTGTGAGTGACACATATAGGTGATTCCCACCATTCCTTTCTAGGAGACTGAATGAGTGTGTATGTGTGCATTTAGGAGTTTTTAGCCATGCTGTCACAAGTGTTCCCTATGGTTTAGTCACCTCCAATCATGGTGTGGGTCCAGTGTTCAACCCCTGGCCAAACTCGCCCTGTGGGACCAGCACTGCAGTCAGTGATGGTGGGAAGGCTGAAGCAATGGTCTTCCAGTTACAAAGCTTGTAGAAGTATGAAGAAGGTTTTCATTTCTCTTGCAAACCTAGGGAGACTGGACAGGGCACCCACATTTCTATGCATCCATGAAAGCTAGAAAGGAACCTTTTGCACAGCTGAAAGGTTTTCAGTAGAATGTAATAATCACAGGAGGTGGGTATTAGCATTCATGTGTCATAGATATTTCTGGTCTGGGTGCAAGCACAAATAGTATACTCATGTATATAACCAATCTCTCTGAACAGCATAGCAGCAAAACTAAGCACAGAGAAGATATTGAACTTCAAGCATCGTGACAAAATTCCTTGTGATTTCTTGATATTACCTTAAAGACTATCTGTAATTTGCAGTAGAGCCCCTTTTTTATTCTAGACTGAAGCAGTAGGACAGATTTGTGGGTGTGAAAAGTGACAGTTTTTCTCAGTATCACCATTGCAGAATGTGGAATATGTCAAAATTATCTTAGGTTGGGATGTTCTTTATATACTTTAAGTTGGCTAATTAAGACTTTCCTAATCTGCAAGAAAGGACTCTTAATTAGTGGAAAAAACAGTTAGCATTCTTTAGTCAAGGACATCCTGGAACTAATAAGCTTCAAGAATGTAGTAAATCAAGATGTTGTACATCTAAGAATACATTGCCAACTTGTCAAGAGACTCAAGGTCCATGTGGAACTATCCTTATTATAATGCTGAAATTCATGCTTATGAGTGAAAAAGCTCCATTTTGGGGAGTCTTTGCCCAGGTGAAGACCTTTCCCTTGGGCATGCATAGAAGTTAGATGGGATTACCTAACTTGTATGGAGACTACTAACCAATTGTAATTGAAGTGCTGCACTTGGGAAGTTACTAACTCTGAACTTCTGAGCAGAAATAAGGGTGCAGAAGGTCCTACTAGTGTGCTTCACTTGGGCAAACCCTCCGTGCACACAGGCTGGCACAAGTGTGGAAAAAATAATCAACGTCTCTCTCGAGTATGTAATTACTGGCTTGTGGCACAGCAGGCAACAAATCCGATTTTGTGGGCAACACCACCATGCTTCGTTCTCCTCACAGAAAGGCTCATGCAGTGGTGGAGGATTCTGGTGTGAAACATATGGCACCAGCAAAACAGAGAAGCAGTTCAGGCACGTTTTTTGTCATTCATTTTTCACAATGCATGTTTATGAAAAATTTTGAGGCATAATACAGGACTTAGAAACAACAAAACCATTTTACTGGAGTATTTTGACCCTTTTAGGGAAGCATGACATCTGCAAGTGCTTCAGGCCTTTGACTGCATAGTGTTACTTAAAATATAGGATATTTACAGTTCTGTGAGGAAAACAGCTGTAAAACAGTTTCTTAAATTGCTGATGTGACATTTACAGAACTTTAGCAGAACTGATTTTGTTACAATTTTTAAGCTGTGAAATTGCTGGCGAATTTAATACTTCCAAAGGCCATTTGCTGTTCTTGAACACCATTATTTACGCTTTTTCACCAGTGAAAGCCTTACTTGTAGCTGATGATATTGTACTCTCTTTGCTCATGTTTAATGAGGGAAGGGTGAAGGGATAGGATATTCAGGCACTAGATAATTCCTCTCTGCAGCCTTGGCTATTGTAGCTTGTGTGCACAGATGGAAAAGATGAGCTATGCTTGTTTTGTCTGGTGTGGCAGCAAGTGTACCTGAATACTGACGAATTTCAGAGGTGAGCTGGTTAAAATTCACATTTGTCTCCTGTGGGGATTTTGAGACATTTTCACATAATTTTCACACTTTTGCAGAGGGGAAATTACACATTTTTCTTCCAGCTTATGAATACAGTTTTGAGTCAAGTTTCTCCTAGTTTTCAGCAGCCCGCCTGAAGTAAGCTGGAAGCCCCAGAGCCCTTACCTGTCAGGCACTTAGCTGAGAGAGAGTCTGGAGGACTGGCATGTTCTCTTTAGCTCCTGAAAAAGTTGTTTTCGCAGGAAAACTTGAGCCAAACCCTGCCTTACACACACCAATTGGACAGCATGGCCCAAAGGCTGTGAGGGATCTTTGAGATTAACTGGTCCCATTGTCTCGAGCAGCCACAACACTAACTGATGATACTTGATGAAGCTGCAGAGTAACTTTTCCCAATGAAGTTAAGGACTGCTATTCCTCAAATAGTGCCTCAGAGAGGGTTTATGTTTCACGCTGTTATGGAGCCCAGATACTTCTTACCATAATGGCAAGGAGGGCAGAAGGCTGGCATTTATAGGTATCCTGCAGGAACCCTTTCCCATAGGAAATTGTAGTGATTTCCTATCCAATAAAGTGTGAAAATGCTGAGATTTTAAACATTCCCATTGATGTTTCAGGGCACTTATGTGGATCTTGGCATATTTTAGCTGTTGTCTTTGACATGAGAACCTCTGACAGAAACAGTCCATCCTTTTTCAGCCTCCCTTTCACAAATCCTGGCCTACCTGGCAGGAACCTGAATCTCTGCAGGCAGTAGTCAGAATCACTAAGCAATGTTATCCCTGCTGTTTCTTATTGTACAGTCTTGTATTAAAGCTGTTTGTGACATTTGTTTATGAAGCAAACATTCCTACGCCCACTCCTGTTTTTGTTTGATCATGTAAATTAGGGTACTTTGCAACTTAATTGCTGTGGGCTTTATGAAACTGCGTTAAGGACTTTGCTAATTGTGGGCTTGCTCCCTTACTTTTTCTGGACTGATTTTGAAATTCTGTAATTGGATGTATTTATATTTTGTAACTTTATATAACAAAACGGTGAATTAATGTGAAAGACACAGAGGAAAAAATCTGGCTCTGCACCAATACAGAGCTGTTTCTAGCAAAAAAATCTTCGTCTTCAGAAGTGTTCTGGCAGTTTGAGCTGTTTTTCAGAACAGTGATCCTGAGGAATCCTTTGTGGATTGGGAGTTGATAATTGGAGAGAAGGGTTCTCCAGAAACATGTGAGCTAACCCACTTTAAACTATGAGTTGTGGGTAACCTACCCAAACTCCCCGATTTAGTGTCAGAAACACCTTTATGATGGGCCAGGGAAAGCTGATATACCATGATGTACAAGAATTTGTGGGAAATAGTCATTGATGGGAACCATTTGAAAACATAAGCATTCGGATGGTAGGTCTGGCTCACTGCAGGACAACATCCTAGGGTATTGCTGTTTGGGGAGCAGAAAGCTGAATCCTTAGTTAGGAAATGCTCTCTCAGAAGAACTGTGCCCATGTGTTGACTTGGAATGGAGCACATCTACCAGTCGTTATTTTCTATCTCTCTTTGTGAGTCCAGATACTCATATAAAGAACCTCAGCAAATTTCTTGAAGGCAGTCTTTCCACAGTTGGCTAGCCGAAGCCGTGGGCTATAGATTAGACACGTACATCTGCGTTACCCTACCAGCTTGCTTCACCTGTTCTGTCACTGGCCCTACACAACTGTGAAAACTGTAACTTATTCAGCAGTTCAGTGAATCAATTCCACCTTTTTCTGATTTTCTGTGCAGGATCTGGCCTTCCATGGTATAATTAAAGCCACGAAGATGAAGAGCAGCAAGCAGGCCCGACAATTCACAGAGCATTCTTTTTATCTGGTAAAATGCATTTGCTGTTTTTAACCCCCCTTTCATAGTTTAGCTCATTATTTCTATTTCACCTACTTCACTGTGGAAATTAAATGCTGCATTTTGTTTGCATTTAGTAGTGGCAGTGGTGGGTGGTGGGTGGTGGGGAGTAGGGAGAGGAGCTACAGGAGTGGCTTCTGTGCAAAGGTTCCAGAAGCTTCCCCAATGTCCAACAGAGCCAATGCCTGACGGCTCCAGGACAGACCCACTGGCCAAATCTGAGCCAAACAGAGAACAGCAGTAATGCCTCTGTGGTAACATATTTAAGCAGGAAAAGAAGTTACTACAAAGAAGTAATTGCAGCCATGGAAGAGAGGATTGAGAACATGAGAGAGGAATGACTATGCAGACACCAGGGTCAGTGCAGAAGGTGTGGGAGGAGATGCTGCAGGTGCGAGAGCTGAAGCTGGAGATTTGCTGGGAATACCGGGAGAGGCCTCTGGCAATATATTCAGTGCCTGTTGTGTATCTAGCCTTGTTCCTCTCTTGTATCTTGCAGAAACACAATGAACTGATGCTCTGAGCAAGCACTGATCAGAGCTATCTCAGGAGAACGGATGCAGTGAAGGTTTCAGGCGTGCCTCAGTTAATTCAGCCTGCTGTGCCAGCCTGACTGCTCCAGCTCAACGGCTCTGCAGATGCAGTGGTTGTTAGTTTGTAAGACCTGCTCTTCTGAAATGCTGTGGGTGTTTCCTCAGGAAAAATATTTTTCATTTGCTACTGGACAGTTTTGTAGCAAGATCTAAAAAGTCAGTCTAGATCTCTCAAGAATATAATGATCCCATTGTCCTAATCAGTTTCAGACTGGGCATTATGTCTGCCTTGATCATTGTGGTCTCATTGCAGTACTGAATAGGAAATTTACTTCATGTGCAATTCCTGACTTCTGCAGTTGTTTGTTGCTGGGGCAATGCTGTGAAGAGCAAATTGGGCTGGAAAGGGGAAAATAGACCTCTACATTGACCAGTTTTATTTTTGCATGTTAATCAAGTGTTGATACAGTTGTACACATGCTCTCTCAGGTTAATAAAATAAATAGTTTCGTATTTATGAAATCAACCGTAAATTCCAAGAACAAGTGGTATGTAAGACCCTCTGGAAAAGCTGCACATTTGTAAAGAAGAAGAAAGTAAGTATTTGTTTTTACTTTACCACCTGGTTCAATAACATATCCAAATCATCTTGTTATTAGCAGGGGCTATCTGATTTGTTGAACTGCTGATCTGAAGACCTGAGGAGAAGCAGTATATAAATAAAACAGTGGGAAAGCGCACCAGAAAATAAGACAGGACCTTAAATCTCTTGGCTCAAATCAAATTAACTGGTTGGATTTGGAGGAATTTGCATATGTATCTGTTGTTGAAATAGAGATTTGATCCAAAAGTACTGTATGACCTGTGGAAACCTCTGCACCAAATGACAGATCTACAGCTGCAGCTCCTGATTACCGCTATTTTGCATTCAAAGCCTGGAACTTGTTCTCAGATAATGTGTTATTCTTGGAATTTCACTAGTTCTGTGAGTTCGTATTGCACCAGTTAGGAAACATGAAAAGTTATACAATATAATTAAGCACTAAAATTTAACACTTGAGTGGTAATTTTAATATAAGGAACCGACTCTATTTTCTGATAGCTTTTTTTGGTATGAATTCCTTTGAATAATAAAGAGATGAAATGCAGGTCTCCAGACTAACTTCTTGTTTTGAGAAACCAGTCTGAAAACTGGCAGTGCTTATTTAATTCTCCTAAAAATTTATTTTCAAATGCCTTTAAATAGTTTTTTGTGTATCATAGTGAAATAATGGAAGATTTTCTGTTTTACTCACTGAGACTGATTCATAGTGAGAAAATCATGGTTTTTCACTGGAAGAAGATCCAGAGACCTTGAAATTTCATTAATATACTGCAGAAAAAAAAATTAAAATAAGCAGTGACTTAACCTCCATTGCCATTCCCACTTTGAGCTATTGACTGCCATAAAGTGTTTGTTCTGCTTATTCTTGTGCCAAAGCTCACATATAGGGGATGACTTGTCCTTATCATCATTGGCTTCTCTCTCTAAAGTTTGGACGTGCCAACAGCTATTTTTGAACAGAAGTCAGTAAGACTTCTGCAGGACCTAAAGGTGAAGGAAGGAAGGTGTCTCTGCTGCTGTTCTTCGTCCTTTTATTTTTATTATTTTCTCCATTTTTCTTTTCTCTTCCTCCTTTTCTTCCAGAAAAATTTGTCTAGGCTTTCATCTTTCTTCAGCCTCTCTGCTTTGCCCATATCCTCATCATGCCTCTTCCTGTTTCTGTTCTACATGCTGTCACTCTGCCTTCAGGGCACTCTAGGTGAAGGGATGACAGGGAGGACCACATTTTTGAGAGCCCAAACTGAAATACACATCACGGATGTAGCTTCCAGGTCAGGGTGAGCCTGGAGGAAACCAGGGTTTGTCTGCAGTGGGCAAATGTATTCCAGTAAGTAAAAACAACCCGTTTTCAGAGGGAGCAGGCATCATTAGTTTTAAAATATGACACCCTAGGGGGTGACCATTCACAGTCTAGGCAGGGTGGTATGCTGTAAAATAATTTTTTTTCCCAAGATTTGCAAGAATTTCACTTCTACTAGGCCAGTAAACGTAACAATGCTAAGAGATGATGCTTCAGCTGATAAAGGAGAATAGATCTTCCTTGCCGCCTTCTGAGCACAACACTCAGATAAGCACTGTTTGGTTGGGTGCTCTTGCTTACAGAATCATTCTTACTTCCCCTTGGAGTACTCGTCATTTGCATTTGCAGCTGCAGTCCTGTAACATGGGCATGTTGGGAGAAATTTCAAGCCAGACAGGACAGCCAGGGCAGCTTAGGTGACCTTAGTAAAATGCTTTTCCATCCAAAACAGAATTATCCCATATCGAGTATAACAGCCTGTGTGCAAAACGTCTCCCAGAATCCAGGACATTTCTTGTGCGTGGATGGAAACTGTTCTGAGTTTTCAATTTTTTTTTAATTTTATTTTTTATTTTAATTTTATTTTTTTTTTTAATTTTTAATTTTAATTGCTCTAGCGCAGACAAGTTTGATTATCCAAGGATGATGCCTGATCAGAATTTTAGTAGCTTTACTTGCTTCAATTTATTTTTATATCTGCATCTGACACCCTTTCAAGCCCACTAATATCCATTATAGATATTACTAATCAGGAAACAAATGAGAAGGTAAAAAAAGGTAATCTCAATGAACATACTGGAGGGAGAGGAGATGAGATAAGAATCAGATTATACTTCCTTTATTGAATTCAGTGTTCTGCAAAACCTATTTATTTTGATTTAAATGTAGGTTCCATTGAATGGTTCTGCTTTTCTAAGTATTTGGTCTTATTTCCCTTTGCTGTCTTCAGGTTGACCATGCTGTAGAACAAAAAGCACACGAAACTCTGAGGCCATCATAAATCAAAAACCCATTGTGACTGAAAATACAATGAGACTAATAATACTCCTGTGCTGATTGTCTCCTTTCCTGAAATAAATGATAAAGTTTTTCAGGGAGCTGTAAGTGGTTTTAATAATGATGTGGATATTACACTGAAGTGGAAGCATGACTGTGAAGTGGTTCTGATTGCAAACAGGTATGCAAAAGTAAAGCCTCTGGAGGAACTGAAAAATAAAAAGCAGAGTGGAAAATGTGAGTGCAGGTGAAAATTTCTCAATGCTTTTAGAACTCCAATAGGAAAACAAACAAAACTTAAAGAGCATAGAACAGCTCTGTACATGATGAATCAAAAGCAGGATGATCTGCATTAAACTACTTAATGCATGCGGTTGAACTCTGCATTTACTTTGCACCTGTAATATAAGCACTTGGAATGCAAGGAGAGAAAGGGGCTGGGAATCAGTTTGCACGTGACTTTTTCTGACTTTGTGCTGACCTGGGCAAGCCCTTTCTCTTACTCCTCATCCTACATTTAGAGAATGTGGGAAATTTGACAGTAGACAACTTGGGATGTGTGTGCAGGCTTCAGTCTCCTCAGGAAGGCAATAGGCACGGACAGCTACTGAGCAAGTCATTCAGTGGACAACACTGATGAGAAGTAACAATTCTCTACCTAGGTCATCAGGAGTACAAGAGCCTCAAACATGACAGGGCCCTGCTCTCAGCAGGAGAGACAGGAGATGGTTTTGGACCGAGACGGGGAGGTAAGCAAGAGTTCTCCTAGATTTTTAAGCACGTTAGATTGGTAAGTAAGTTAGGCCTGTAAGTGAGTTAGAGTTGTGCTTATACAGTAAATTCTATAGAATCTTCTGTTATATTGTCAAAATTAGGCACTAAAGTGGTGTAAATCTTAAGAGCTGTTAAAACTTCAGGCCTTAACCACAGTTCAAGTCCAGGGCCAAGTTTGGCAAGGGGGTCCACTCTGAACCTTGTGACTCAATGGGAGGGTTTACTTTATTCTTTTTTATCTGTATTCTTTCCTATCTTTGCCCTTTTTCTATCCCCAGCCTGCACACAGATGGTTTTTTATTGATTTTAGTTTTAAATTGCTTGATTTTCTATTTTAGTTTGTTTTTTCTCTGTGTGCTTTAACCATCTATTAAGCAGTGGAGTGAACCTTGCCGATGAACTTTGTCATGCTTTCACTTTTATATTAAACCTGCTTTTGTCAATGCCTTTGCCCATGATTCCTCAGTGACCATAAACACTCATTCACAACAATAGGGCCAGCTTCTAAGAAGAAAATTACATCTATCTCAGCCGAAATCATGACAAAAGCCTCAGTGTTTCTCGAAGTGTGAATTAAGCACAATAATTATGTTCAAACCCCACCAAAGCTAAGTTTGTAGAGAAGAGTATTACTTGTTATGTGCCCCCAAGGAAATATTTTCTCCCTACCAAAGAGCTAGATCTTTTTCTCAGATGCAGGAATGTGGCACTTTCCAAGTGAACCATGCATTTCTTTTTTCCTGTCTGTGTTTCATACCACTTCTGAGGCCCCAGAGATGGTTTTATCGCTTCCAAATTCAGTGTTTCTGTGAATTTAAATAACACACTGTTGGCCCTAATCTTCCAGCTCATTAATAAAATGCTAGAAGATATCTGAACTACAATCTGGTTCTTTTGAGAAATATTACTGCTTAACTTTATACACTGCTGTTTAATACTGCCCTTTGTATGCTGAATCCCTTCATGTTGCTGAAATTTAGGCAACAGTGTTGACAACTAAGACGGTCTGAGTTAACACCCTTGTGTAAGATAATTACAGCGCTCATTTCAAAAACCAGGAAGAAGCTTCATCCCTGAATTCCACCTGTAGAGAGAATACATCAGAATAGGCAGCAGCTAATAGAGATTCAAGCGCTAGCTACATAGCTGTTATACAGTTAGCTATAGCTAAATCTGATTCCAAAACAGAGATCAACATGATTTGTTCTTTAAAATTTCTGAGTGTGTGGAATCATCAGAAAAAAATCTGCCTGACTTCTTTGAGCTTGGGGTTGGAGACTTGGCAGTTTAGGCCTCTGATACTGTGTCTTCACTATTAATGCCCTTGGTGATCTGTGATTGTTCCCCAGTGAGACTCTGAATCCCATGCAAGTAATCAAGACAAGCCTGTAAGTGTTCATGTATCTTTCACCAGCTTATTACAGTATCGCCTGTACCCACCTGGATAGTGGAAACAATATTGGATCTTTTTTACTCCCTTGCATCCCCACGGAGCTTCAGAGTACAGAGCAGGTGACAGACGATGCATAACCTGGTCCACATTCCTGCCCTGAGTCCTTCCAAAGTGTGGTTGTTGGCTAGCTTTTCCTGCCAGGGCACCAACAGAAGCTGTTATCCAAAGCCCTGGAAGGAGTTTTGTCATGCATTTGTTTACAGATACCAGTCAGTTTTTAACTTGGCACTCCAGAACAGTCTGGAGCCATAAGAATACTACTGGTGATTTTTGACTTGAGGCAGGTGTAGATGTACTGTGCAACTTGCCATCAGTCAGCAGTCACGTCGGCATCTTTACCAACTCAGACAAGAGGAGAGATCTGTCCATGAGGCTGAATTAGATATCCAGGGGAAAGAAAGGCAAGGAAATACGAATATTTTCTCTAATTTGAAGACTGATTTAAAGAAGCATAGGTGTAGGAAACTAATCAGAAACCCCAGGTATGAACACTGTTTAGTATTTACTCCATTGTCTACAGGAACTAACCACATGGAGTCTGGAGGGAGAGCTTTTGTTTCTGAGGGAGGGTAGTACGCCAGGGCAGAATAGGGCTTGAAAGTAGAATGGCACAACAAGCTCCCCTCTAGTCTGTCAGAGCTTGTATAGTTGTGGCTTGCTAAATGAAGCCATTAAAAAAAGATTTGATCTCTAGCCCCCAGGAAGGGGAGGAAACTATCTAGTGCCAGGTGACCAGTAATGTGTCTAGCTGAGTGATCCTGTGGTTCTGTCCTAGCCCTGAGCCATAATCTCTCAGCTGGCCTGCTGCTCCAGCAGCTGTGTGGCACATGGTGGTCCCTGCTCCTCTCCTTCCAGACTCTTCAAATAAGGGATTTATGTCATTGCCTTACCTAGCAGTCAAGCACCAAGCACGTTTGCTGTCTTTGCGTTATTTTTCCGAAGGTTGTTTGGATGTGATACAAGGACCAGGAAGGAGAGCAGAAGCCAGCTTTGCCTTTCACTCGACCATGGGGTGAAGTGATGTATAAATACATTGGCTCTTCTTTATCGGCTTGGCTTCAGCAAATGGTTGGGGCTATGAGGAAGGACAGGATGAAAAAGGTAGGAAATTACACAATTTTCCCTGTTGAGCAGAATAAGAGGAGGGAGACCTTATTGATTAGTCTTTAGTATAGGCATCTCTTACATGTTGCTTCTGGGGACTAAGGGAAGAATTGGAGATTAATGGGCCAGGGACCGACATGCTGCTTGTTACTCTGTGCTGGAGAATCTACTGCTGCTGCTTTTTTTTCTGCTTTTACTTGTGTCAACTGAACTAACATACTATTCCACAGTCTTAATTTCACAGTGCACAGGGACCTAGAAACTCTGCTTCCCATTTAAGTACCATAAGACTTTCATTATCATGGATCACCAAGTATCCCAAATGAACAGGACATTAGGAAAACTCTGGTTTCCTCACGCTTTATTTAGCGTTGAGCCAAGAGTTTGCTACCGAGGGGCTTATGTTTATTTCTGTTGAAGCTAGAACTTTAAAAGCTTTTTTGTTCTTGTTGTGATTCTCAATGAGGCAATTGTGCTTGCCTGCTGCTGCACCTGCATTATTACTATTAATAATAAATATATGCCATTTAAACAGGGGCTTTTCATGCGCAAAGTGCTTCACAAACAATTTCAAATTCCCCCAGAAAACCTGTGTTAAAAGGGTATAAATGTTGCATGATTGGGCACTTGAAAGTTGGGAAATGCTAATGTGAACCCTGCCACCGTGGTCCTGTGCTGTGTACATAATTGTTATTTATTAATTATTGGCTTTATTCAAGTATTAATTATTGACTTTATCTAAGTCCCTAGAACTTCCTATTAAGAAGAGGATCCCATTGAGCTGGAAATGCAGGAGCAGAAGCAGGGACATGTGGCCTAGGGGGAGTATGAGGATACAGTTCAGATGTGTAGGGATGGGATCAGCAAAGCTAAGACACAGATGGAATGGAACTTGGCAAGGGATGTGAAGAATAACAAGAAACGTTTCTATATGTAAATAGGTCAGAAAAGAAAGGCCAAGGAAAGTGTACTTACTGAAAAATGAGAAGGGAAAACAAGTGACAAAGGATAGGGAGAAGCCTGAGGACTCAATGAGTTCTTTGTCTCAGTCTGCACTAGCAGTCAAGGCTTCCTATGTCTCTCAAGTCCCTGAACCTCCGGGTGGGGGTTGGAGTGTGAAGTCCTTCTCACTGAAAGCAAAGAGCAGGTCTGAGACCACCTGATGAAACTGAATGAACACAGGCCTACAGGGCCTGACAACATACATCCCAGGGTCTGGAGGGAAGTGGCTGACGCTGCTGCTAACGTCAGATTTGAAAAGTGATGGTGGCCAGGCAAAGTCCTGTGGCTGGAAAAATGGAAAATCACTATTATTTTTAGAAAGCGGAGAAGGGAAGATCCAGGGAACTCAAGACCAGTGAGTCTTACCTCTGTGCCTGGGTAGACCATGGAGCAGATCCTCATGAAAACAAGGCACATGAAAGGCAGGGGTGTGATCTGAGACAGCCAGCATGGCTTTATTAAGGGCAAACTGTGTCTGACCAATCTGATGGCCTTCTGTGGTGGAGTGACAGTAATGGTCGACAAGAGAAGAAGCAGAGATGTCTCCTACCTAGATTTCTGTAAGGCCTTTGACACAGTCCCACATGACATCCTTATCTCCAAATAGGACAGACAAGGATTTGATAGATGGACTACTCAGTGAATAAGGATTTGATTGCATGGACGTAGCCAGACAGTTGTGGTCAATGTATCTATATCCAGGTGGAAGCTGGTGACAAGTGGTGTCCCTCAAGGCTCTGTCTTGGGACCAATGCTCTTCAGTGACTTCATCAATGACAGACAGTGGGATTGAGTGCACCCTCAGCAAGTGTGCAGATGATACAAAGCTGAGCAGGGCAGCTGACATATCAGAAGGAAGGGAGGCCATCCAGAGGGACCAGAAAAACTTGAGAAGTGGGCCCATGACACACTCATAAGGGTCAACCTGTCCAAGTGCCAGGTGCTGCACCAGAGTCAGGGCAATCCCAGACATAATCACAGTCTGGGAGATGAACTCATTGAGACCAGCCCTGCAGAGAACGACTTGGATGTTGCTGTGGATGAAAAGCTGGACATGATACGGCAGCTCATTATTTTGCACTCATAGCCCAAAATGCTGGGTAACCAGCACCTTGGGCTGCATGAAAAACAACATGGCCAGCCGGTTGAGGAAGGTGATTCTGCTGCTCTACTCTGCCTTCATGAGACCCCACCTGGAGTACTGCATCCAGGTCTGTGGTCCTCGGCATAGAAAAGACATGGACCTGTTAGAGCAGGTCCAGAGGAGCACCATGAAGATGATTCGAAGGATGGAACACCTCTCCTATGTAGACATGCTGAGAGAGTGGTTTGTTCAGCCCAGAGAAGGTAAGACTCCAGGGAGACCTCATTGTAACCTTTCAGTATCTAAATGGAGCTAATAAAACATAGGGGGACTTTTCACAAGGGCATGTAGTGACATGACAAGGGGCAGTGGCTTTAAATGGAAAGAGGAGAGGTTTAGATTTGATGTGAGGAAGAAATTCTTTACTGTGAGGGTGGTCAGATACAGGAACAGGTTGCCCCATCCCTGGAAGTGTTCAAGACTAGGTTGGATGGAGCCCTGACCAAGCTGATCTGGTGTGCAGCAACCCTGCCCTTGTTGCAGGAATGGGAAATTATCTGTAAGGTCTCTGACAACCCAAACCATTGTGTGATTCTATTGATTCTATGACTAAAAACTTCTTCCTCTTTTGAAAAGGAACAGGACAGGAGAGGGATTGTAGGATGAGAGAGAGTATCTACCGAGTGAGTATGTGAGAAGACCAGGAAAAGAAAGTCTGTAGGTGAAGCTGAAAGCCCTAAAAGATGTCTATTTCCTCTGTATGTGATCATATTGTCAATTGTTCCAAAAGAAAGACAGGTACTTTCTGCAGCATTTGGTTCCCATGATACAGTGCAATTTCATCCTTGTGAAAATATTTTACCAAACTGATGACACATTTTAGCTGAGGAGTGTGCCCTTGACCTCAGCTGAACAATGAGGTCCTCTTATTAACTCACTGAACCAGGGAAACTGCTGAATCTCTGGGTTACAGAATTTGCTGTTAGGAGTCTAATCTTTCAGTAGAAGAAAGACAACCATGGTTTTGTGTATTTTATCTTTTTTTTCCCCTAAAATAATGATTTCTGACTGGAGAGGATGCAGTACATTATATACCCTGGACTAGTAATCTGGGAAATCAGTTCTGAGTGCCTGGCTTCACTACCTTTCTCTCCACCTCCATTTTCCCTCTTTATTCTCAATGGTGCCTAAGCTGTAGGTGGTGAACCCTGCTGTAGACCTTATTGATTTGGGCTTAGATTTGCAGTGATTAGACATGATAAAAGCTGTTCTCCATCTCCCATGGAGTACAGGTGCAGAGGGTTTTCTTCAGCTAGCAAAACACTGTTTAATATCTGTCCGCTGCTTGACAGAGGCTGTGCAGTCAACAGAGCTTGTGCATAGCTAAGTTTATAGGTAATTTAATTATTTTTAAGGCCGTGTGTGAGGATAGCAATCTTATGCAAAGTTTGAGACAAACAGCACAGATTTTGGTTGTGCCCTCCACCAGCACAGGGGTTCTGCAAAGTTGGACACTTGGTGCTTGTTGTGAGTTTATGTTGTTGAATTTTGGTAACAGGGGAGACTATAGGAGTAACTTCCGTTAAAAGCTGCTAGAAACTTCCCTTGTTCTCTGAAGAGCCAGTAATAGTCAACTCCAGGAGGGACTTCCTGCTGGTGGCCAGGGCTGAGCTAATTAGCACTGCAACACTTCTCTGATAACATATTTAAGAACAGAAGAGATTACTGCGCAGAAAAAATTCCAGCCCAAGAAGAGCGGAGAGGAGAACCTGAGAACAACAAAGTAGACTCCAAAGTCAATACAGCAGGAGAAGGAGAGGGGCCTCCCTCTCTCCTAGAAGCAAGAGAAGGACTTAAAACTGAGGCCTGCAGCCAGTGGAGAGTGCAAAGACACCTCTACAGCCATGGAGAAGCTCATGCTGGAACAAGTGGATGCATGAAGGAGGCTGTGACTCCGTGGGAAGCCCAAGAACAGAGCAGAGTCCTACAGGAGACGTGTGGCCTGTGGAGAGAGAAAGCCACGCT
>VZRE01013552.1:21789-45810 GCA_013396775.1 Cephalopterus ornatus | reverse complement strand
AGGTGAAGAGCAGGAGAGCAGGGGAGAAGGTCTCTCACAGCCCATACTCCTGAGGTGCTCTTTGGGCTGATCAGCAGTGATTTACACTCTACCTCCAACAAATGTTTTTGTTTATGTCAGGACAAAGAAAATGGTTTATTCAACCAAACATATTTTTCATTCAAAATGGGAAAAGCTACTCCTGAAGGTCTGTTTTCCTTTTTTTTTTAATAAAGAATAAAAACCTCATACTTTCAAAAATCCTCTTTCCCTACTCAGGATTAGTTATTTGAATAGGAGGATTTGCTGAACATGACCTGAATTTATCAAGTGTTTTATCCTACCTATAGCAGAATATTTCTGGAGAGTTTATGACTGAAGGGCAGAAACAACATCCCTGTTTAACTTCTCTTTAGACTTGTGCAGAATATGGATACATCCATCTCGCACAACAGCACAGGTCCAGGTCCCGCCCCTCCTGCCAGAGCAAACAGTCATCGTGAGCTCTCAGCAGCTGAGAAACATAGGATCAAACCAGAAAAGATAAACTACGTAACCTTGTGCTAAATAATATGCTTACAGATAGTCACATGTATTTGTCTGGGTGTATACAGCAGGAGTAGCGGAAAAACAGGAGAGAAGCCAGCAAGCAAGCACTTGATCTGACTGAAAGATGAGGGGGAAGTTTAGAGGTCAAGAATTGCTTGAAGAGTTGTGATCAAAAAGGCTATCTCATGCTGTTTACTTCCACCTGAGCCAAGGGTGGCAGGATTATGGTAAACAGGACTTCTTAGCAACACCTGACTCCATTGCCTATTTTCTCTGAGAGCAAACCACATACGAGGAGAGCCTTTGACCGCCCATCTGGGTCATGCTGGAATAATGACATGATGGGGATCAATGTCTTGTGATGTTATTTATTGAGCTAAACTTGCCAAATAGTGTGGAGGCTTACACACTCAGGACAGTGTGTTGTTATTGCAGCCATTTCCGTTTAAACAATTCCTTGGGTTTCCAAAGTTACCTGGCCTTGCCATATGATCTCCAAGTGAGCAAGCCAAGATTTTTAACAATATCTATTTCCTCTGTTTCACAGGTCAGTGCTCCTTATAAACTGCTAGTGTTATCCTGAAAGATTTATTGTGAAAGACAACATAGAAAACATTGGTGCAAACTAATAAGAAGCACATTGCTTCTGTTCAGGAGGACTACCCATGTGATGCAGGTACAAAAACATTTCCCTGTTTCAAAACACACATTTTATCTATGCAGGATCATGGTCCCATAATTCTGTTCAGCATTTCAATGGCACTTACATAGAAAACGGTTTGTTCGCTGACAGACCAAGCAAGACTGGGAGGCTAACTTTACTATTCCAGGAAATACTTTGCCCGTGCAAACTTGTGAACTGTTAGCAGCCAAATATTCTTAAGATTTATTCAAGCCAAAGAACTACTACCTGCCAGTTTCATGTTATATTTCTTCTCCTGTTCCTCTTTAAATTATGAATTTCCACTGGGCCAAGTTGCTTTCATTTTTATTTTCTTTAACACAGCAAGCCCGCAGCTGGCAATAACTTTTTGGGTTGTCTGGCTGTGAACTTCACAACTTCACATTTCAGGTTCTTCTTGTGTTGCTCACTGTTGTTCCTAATGTCAGACAAAACTCCAAACTGTGTTTCCCCCATATCTTAGAGCCTAACTATTCTTATGCAGACCTCTACCAGTACATACAATGTTGCAATAATAGTAAAAAAGAAAAAAAAAAAAAGGGACAGAGAAAAAAAAGGCAGAAAAAAAAAGTACTTCTATAAATACTTTTATTGCTGGCATAGATTATTTACTGCCCACTTAGTTAATCCCTATAAAATAGCACAGCTGAACGCCTTTAAGTTGCATGCATACAGATGACTAATTAAATACACAGTTAAATCGCTTGACCTGGCACAATTCTGACCATTAACATCACTAAAGAAATAGAGCTGTTGCAGTTGCCTAAAGGCAAAGTCTTCCAATCAATAATTCGGGTATTGCAGTGGCTTGGGACTGTTTGAGACAGACAAGGTACTCCCAAGCTGGAGGGACTGGCTTGGGAACCAGCTCCCTGGGAACTGACTGCCTGACCCCATCTCTCAATCCATGACTCCAGTTCATTTCTCTGTGCCATGGAGACAAGGGTAGCAGGACATAGGGGACATGGGGACTGGGGCAAAAGTTAAAAGAAATCAGCCAGAATACTAATTCATATTTTGATAAAGGTTTACCTGAATTCAAGCCTTTTGTAATAATCCCTGTGAGCAGTAGAAGATCAGCCAGCACCTCAAATGCACATCCTTATGCTCCTGTCACCTGACCCTCGGTCCTCAGTGGTCCCAGGGGGAGCGCAGGGCTAGGTTAAGGGGGCTGGTGCATCACAGCTGACCACACAGAATGTCTCAGCAGCACTTACTGGGCTGAAACTTCAGTCTAGCTTGGAGTATTTGAATAACTACACTTTGGTGACAAGAACAAGAATTTCATCAAAACAGGAGCTTCCTTGAAAGGACATCAGTCTGTGCTTTCATGAGAAAGCTTCCTCTGCAGTTTCAATCCTGAAGAGCCTGCCACCCACCCTTGTGTTCGCTGTTGTTGTGTTCATGTGCACTAGGCTGGAGTAAGCATTTTCCTGTCACTAAGTGCAGTTTGGCTTCAGAAAGTACTATATTTGTACTTTCTTAAACAGACCTAATTCTTCAATAGAACTACTATTTCAATAGAAGGAATTAAAAAGTTCTGCTGTTGTAGCAAGGCACTTGCTTCTATCAAAACTTCATTTAGCTAATCATTCTGCTTGACTTTCTGGAGTAATTTTAGAACAGACAGGGTTTTTTGTTCTTTTAAGAATGTTTCACTTTGAGAAACAACAGTTTGTAAAACTGAGCTACCATGAAATTTGTGATTTTTTTTTCAGAGGACAGCAAGGTGAAGCTTTCTCATTTTCATCCATTAATTATTAGATGAAAAGACATATGACACATGTAAAGATCTTACTGGAGTTATCAAAGAGGTGGCAAACTATGACATGTCTGCAAAGGAGATGATGACATTAGTAGTACCTAAGTCAAGTATCTCAACAAAGCTACTGTAGCTGTATCCTAATATAAAGCATGGGCTCCCGGGGAAAACAAAGGCAAATGGAAGTCTTCTTTATGTTTACTGAACTCATCATTTAAGTGTTGTTTGAATTCCATGTGAAATTCAGCCTTTTTACGAACAACCACACTAATAAATGAAGCACTGTTTCATTGGCATCAGATTTGACTGAGCACCTTGCTGAGTTTCTTTGGAAATAGAAAACGTAGTGGTATATGAATATATATTTTTCCTGAACACAGTCATATTTATTCACCTGTCTGCAGGGCTCAGGTGGTGATGCTGCGGGCGGATATGCTGGCCACCAACACCCATCCCACGTCTCATCTGCTGAGGAAGACACACGGTGTTGACATACCCCTGGTACTGCTCCATTGCAAGTAATAGCACTGACTCATTCTCCTGGCGATTTGGCAGGTGCAACCTCTGAATACACTTCTGAAATCAGAACTTCCATAAATGTTGAAGCTTGGTGAACTTACCTGCTAAACCAATGCCGGCAAGCATTTTCTTCTGTTTTCCCATCACAGCATAAGCCACCTGTTTCTCTTTGGTGGCTGGGTATTTACTCCCGCCATCCAATATCTGGGCCTAGCTTGGCCATGTAGTCAAGGTGCATGAGGAGCCTTCTGAAATGCCTGGCAGTGTTATGTCAGGTGGGGACATCTGCAGCTTCTCTGCACATGGGCAGGGCAACACCAGCTGCAGCTGCAGAGTCGCCTGAGGCTGAAAGCATTGCGTCTGCTGCCAACCGCGTGCAGCATCTGAAGGGAGCTGACACCCAGTATGAAGTATGTGGTGCTTTTATACTTTTATGAGTCTGCCTTCTTCTTACAAGCATCCGCTTATTCCTTTCAACAGAGAACTCTGTCCTTAATATTCTCAGCATTACCCAGCCGAAGCATCTATTCCTCCACCTCTGGAAGCTGCAAATTTTTTTTTCCAAATGTGCTTCATCTTTTTTCAGAAATATAATTAAGAGGTATTTCAGAGAAAATATTTGCTTCTGAAACAGCCTGGAGACACACAAATAACAGAAAAGCCGAGGATCAGGAGGAAAAACAAGGCTTTCACCAACCTCACTTGAGGCCACAGACTCACCTGAAGGCAATAGGTCAGAGATGACACTAATTGTCTTCCAGCTCACACTGATCTTCTCCCAACAGAATGCCTGATCCTCAGTTAATGAACAGAGATTAAGGCCCCCATGAGAGCCTTTCGCTGGGCCCAAGAAGGCCCTAGAGCAGAGCTGGGAAAGACTGTGGTGTCTTCAGGTAGAATCTTTCCTCTGCAGCTTCCCAAATAAGATAAAGCCATTACTGACTGGCCAGGGAATTGGAGCAATATCTCATTAGCTATATGGCCAACCACAGCTGTATATAATATCACAATAGCATGGCCCGCTAAAGAGGCACTTGTGTGCAAAACCTTTTGTTATCCAAACTTCCTTTCATGAGAATGGTTGAAAACATGTCAATAAGTAAATGATATTCACGGGGATGTTCACAAGATGTTGATGAAGAGAGATCAGTAAATGTTTGCAGGAGCATTTGCACTTGAAGTGGCCTTCTGTTTGTTGTCTGAATTGCAGACTAATTGAACATTAGCTGATAATTCATTAATTTAAACAGACTATATGTGATTCTCATCATCTGGTCACGAACCTGATACAGTGCCACACAGCTGGGATGAGAAGAAATGAATACAAAGATTACCTTTGTTTGAAGGCCTTTCCTGGTTGTTTGCATGTATGGTCATAGGTAGTGAAACATAAAGAATCCCACAAGAACCTGACATCATTGGAGATAGTTTGCAAACAGAAATTAGACTGCATTTTTTAAATAAGTTGTGTCTAGTTCTACTGTGAATAGTTGACTCTAATAATAACTGGCTAACAGAGATCGAGTAGCAAGTATCATATTCAGTCATAAATCCAGTCTAAAAATAATTCCCTTAGAGCCCTTTTGTGAGTAAACTCCAACATATTCAAAGGAATCACAATTGCCTCCTGGATAATATGGGAATAGAAAATGAGACAAAATATGCTGAATAAATTATTCACTGTGAATTGTTCCCTTGACTCTAACTTTTACAAGATGCTTTTTAGGAAAGCCCGTTTTCTAAATAGATAAAATAGAGCTACATATCAGAATATATTGAGAGTCTTTGAAGAGCTCTAAATTTTCTGCAGAGACAGAGTTTGTTTAATGACTATTTCAAGGAATGAGGCTGAGAAAGCAGTACTGAAAAAAAAATCCACACTGTTTTGTTTCACTGCATCTTTTATTTACCTTTTAATCTCTCTCTTTTTCATTCTCACTTACCCACTGTTGGACCTCCATATTATTGGTTCCAGACTTGGGATAGTTCCAAGTCACAGTTTCTGACTAATGCTTTTGTTTATCCCTGTATGCGCAATTTTGCCCTCTCTATCAAGTGCTTTGATCTTTTTCCAGCGTATTTTTATCTCCCAACACTTTTCCTAGCAGTTAAATTTTAGTTTGGTCTTACGTATAGAATCATGAACATCAAGAAGTGCCACAGTTTATTACAGTACATTTTAAGGTTATTATAATGAAGTTTTAATTCCATTTCACAATTCAAAAAATAAACGTACAACCTGCTCTAGTGGGAGGTGTCCCTGGCGGGTTGGAACCAGGTGGTCTTTAAGGTCCATTCCAACCCAGCCCAATCTATGATTCGGTGGCCAAGTTGAATATGGATTGGAAAACATAACGCAGTAAAGAGCTGACACAGAGTTGTGCCTCCCTGACAAGTTTTCTTACAGCTGTGTATGTTTTTATGCCTCTCACAAGGCTCTGGGGCCCACACAAGGGAAGCCGCAGCGGAGGGGCACACAGTTACCTCAAGTGAGCAGTGAGGGGTATGACATGTGCTCGCCGCTGGAGTGAAAGGCATGTCATGCACCTGCTTTGTGACTGCAGCCTGCCCCGAGCTAGCACTGACATGGTGCATCTTGCGGCGTGCCACAGGATAAGGGAAGGCACGCAAGACACCGCAGCCGCAGCCACAACCACGTCTGTGCCACCAGCCGGGGCTCTGAGCCTCCTCACTTTCCAAACCCTGCCAGCTGCTGGCAAGCAGCAGGGTCAGACAGAAAGTTCAAGGGAGACATTTTGTGATCTTTCACCCACTCACCAGCTGTGCCTTGAGGAAAAGGAAGATGGAAGACTTAATTTAGGCGATGGAACAATATTCTACATTATTAGTATTACATTATCATGCTTTAGTATGATGATTCTATAAGAGCTCAGTATTCTATGGTGGCGAAGTAGCTACTTCAGCCTCCTTTGCCTGGACAGTGTGCTTGGTCAAAACCCCACAAAAGTCATGGTAGCTATACAGGAACTGCTGCAGTTCATCTTGCAATGAGGCAAGATGGTATACTCAGACCTGAGGCTCACACGTTTGGAGAAGGTGTAGAAAACTCTGTGACGGGACAAAACTATGTGAAAAGTCTGCTTGTTCATAAGGGTGTGGCCAGTTTCAGGAGGAAGGCAGCAGCAGAAGCACTATTCCAATGAACACGTAATGGCATTCCCATAGGAGTAGCAGCTCACCAGCCTGCATCTTATAAAGGACAGTAAGCAGCTCATTTGTAATAAGCAATGTTTATTTGTAGGGCAAAATGGATAGAGAAGCTTCCTACATTGATAGAGACCCCTATAAGTACAAGGCATTGCCTGATCTCATTCCCAAGTCTTCATCAAGGAGAAGGCTGGTCCTGTCAGTCCCCAGTTTGGTGCCTGGCAGCCAAGAGCTGCATCCTTGCTGAAAATGCATCCAAACCTGGTGTCAGAACTGTCATCATCTCTGCCTTTCAAGTCCAGCTTTCACATCAAAGCTCAGTAGAACCAGGACTAGAGGAGGAAAAAAAGCCAAAACAAAACAGTTTTTGGTAGCGTTTTGGGTCTAGAAAAGCCACTGCGCATGAAGAGGATTGTGTGACCAATGGAGAGGTGGATACTATGGGGTTGTACATGTCTCACTTGACAGAGGGAAGGACTCACACTGTAAATTACTGACCGATAGGGTGGGGATCTGCTACTTCAGAAGTGGAGTTCTCAATACAATGTCAGGTCTTTAATACCTCTGGTTTCTTCTTTACTGCAAAACCAAGACTACTAGGGCAACCACTGGCAGAGCTAGCACAGGCTTCCCTGTACTGCAGTGCATCAAAAGCCCAACACCATTTTCAGTATGATTCATTTAACACTTGTTGCAACCTTAATCATACCAGGACTCCTCTTCTGTGTCTAGTAGGACACCTCATCTATTTAGTCAGAGCAGAAGAGCAGGATTTCATCTCCTGCTTGTGACTGTGCCATGAGAAGCTGGGGGAGGCAAAGAATGATCTTCAGCTTCTCTTACTGCCACTGTGATCATTTTATCCCATTTCAGGCTTTTGCCCCACACTGGTGACGGTAGGATCTTGCAGCAGGTTTTCAATGGTTTTCTGTTGCTAGAGCTTGCTATTCTGGTGTCTCAGCTAAATCCTCGCCCAAGACAAGATTGCAGATCCTCTCTCTGAATAATACAGCTAAATAGGGAGCCATTTTAATGCAGCGAGAGCAATGACTGCTGTGATGTGGGAGGAAGCACTTACACATTTTGATTCTCCTAAAACAGAACAAAAGGACAAGCTGTTCAAGCCAATGCTGCTCTGATCTATGAAGACAGAAATTAAACCCGAAGCTCCTTTGGTACTGACAGAATAGCAGCATATAGAACCCTGTGTCTTCTCACTTCGAGTTACCTGAGGGGGCACCACACAAGTGCCCACGGCCACCACTCTGCTTCATCCCTCTGGCACTGTAGGGATATGTACAATTTTGGAAGAATTTCTGATGGAAAGCTAGAACTCGATTTCACTTAGGAGGACTGTAAAATGCCTTCTTAGACAGGTTAGATTTTTTTTTTTTTCCCCTTCCTTCTGCATTTCAGAGAAAGTTGCAGGGAGAAGCTGTGAGCAAGCTATCTCCCTGGTATGCAGAGAGATAATATGTTTGCAGATGTGTACAATGCCTCCTCGGGCCAGAGTGGGTAGGGGAGGAGAGAGAGAAGATACAAAAAGCCTTGGAGAAGGCCTTTTTACCCTGAGCACCCCGTGCATGCAGCTTCTTTAAGAAATGGTCCTTGCATCTGAAATAAACCTTTTTTTTAATCCTTCCACTAGCTTGGCATTCTTGGGAAGAATACCTGCATATGTTTTACCTCACAGGCACCCAGTCTGTCTGGCAGTGTGAACATGCTACTCTACTCTGGAAATCAAAATCCTAACCCAAGCACATACAACCAGCCTCCAAACAAAATTCAAAGAATGGTGAGAAGCAAGGCCAGCAGAATGCTGCCCAGTGGATGCTGCTGCCACTTGACACGTGAGAAGTTTGCTGCATGGCACCACTCCAACTTAATTTGGTGCTTCTCCTGTCTTTCCCATCTCACTCTGGCTGGACCATACTTCCTCTGGCTCTGGCTACTGGCACAGGCATCTCCCTATAACCCCCTCACCTTCCTCATCCTGGCCGTGCCAGTGGTAGGACTAGCTATCACTTGTCAGATGATGCCACCTGCGCTTGCAACTTCTTGATGCAAGGACAAGAGTGCTATGTTTTTCTCCCTTCCCTTCCACAGTAGTATACGTTTTTCATTAAATGTAATTATTACTATTTTTAAAAGACCTCTGACTTGCCTGTGAGCCCACTGCTACTACACAAACATTGCTTTTCTTCACTGTGTTTTGCAGTCATATTTTTCTGGATCACATTCTTTGTTTCTAAACTCAAGAGCAGTATCTCAATGTTACTACTTGAAATACAGCAAAACATAGTGCCTCAGCTGTTGGCAAGATGTGATGAGCAAGAGAAAGAATGGAAAGAAGACAGAGGAATTTCACTTGGAAAGCGATGGGAATTGCTTGTCACTCTGTCACTAACAGACCAAATAACCTGTATCTGACAGCCACAGAGGGTCCCTAAAAAGGCAACTCCGGGGCATTCCATACACACCCTGTGGGCCTGATGGCCTCCCTTGCAACACTCTCATCTTCTGGCTAGAAACAAAGGTCTTGGAGATAAGAGAACCCCAAGGTCGGGATTGCAGCTCCTGGGTGATTTCCCAGAGTCCCAGGCAGTGTGCTTACATTCCCAGGATCAGGAGGAAGGAAAAAAGACGGAGTCTTTTTTTTTCCATTGATGGGGGATCTCCTGGGCAGAGAAAGTCATGCTGAATTTGGAAATCAGTGTCCTCTCACTCTCCTCATCCTTCCACAGGCCAGATGTCCAGGGAGGTCATGTTGTGTCCCAGGGAAGAGCCAAGACACATCTCACTGGTATTAAAAAATAAATAAAATAAATATGAGATTGAGATGACAAAATAACGTCCTTGAAGTCTTCATCTCCTTTCTCTCTTCTCCTCTCACATATTACTTGTCTATCAGGCTTTCCAATAAATCAGATATTTTTTATCCCCTCAGCTCAGACCTCCAGACATGACATTCAGCATTTCTGATGATCTCATAGCAGTCTCCAGATAAAGCAATAATTGCCGCAGAATTCATGAATTTCTGCTAGAGTCACTCCCTTGTCATTCAGCATCCAGAAAATCAAATCATGGTTCTGAAGCAACACAGGGACCACAGAGTTCACCCTCCTTCCACTTTGTCAGAGAATGCACAGAATCACAGAATATTCTGAGTTGGAAGCAAACCACCAAGATCACTGAGCCCTTTTCTTTAATACTGTGTAGCCTATTCACTTCTTCCCATAGTTCCTTCACCTGGTGACACAGCTGTTCCCAGGATGCAGCTCCATTGCCAAAACGGCAGGGCCCACTTTCTCTCTTCATCCCCATTCACAGCATCAAAACCCTCCCAGTCCTGCCAAGCTGCAAGCAGGAAGTGCAAAGTTCTTTTTAATAATTTATTAACACAGAGCCAAGTCAGGAACCTGCTACCTTTGAACTTTACAGAAACGCTGGTATTAATCCAGGAGTTCTCATACCAGGAGGTATGAAAGCAGCGTAAATGAGCTTTTCCCTCCTGACTGTCAGTCCTCGAGAGAAAGAGATCTTCAGAAAAAATAAAGAGCACACAACAAAGCTCTGTTGAAGATATCTCAGCTTCTGAGGACTTTATTTTCCGAGACAAGAGAGTGATATGTTGTTATGCTTGAAACCTCATCAATTTAGTTACCATTTTCACTAATTAGTAAAATAAATTTTATGCACCCCAAGATGCTCATTAGTCAATCAATGTCAAATAAGTCTGCCACAGAAACTTTCAGCTCATAGACACATTAATTATACCTTTTCAAACTGCAACAATTTGAATTCAGGTTTTTTTCAAAATTGAAAGTTCCTTTAAAACTGAAATTTCTGAGAGCCGTGTTCATCTGATATTCACTAGAGTAACAGAAATCTTGGGGCAGATCCAAAGTGCTGGTATCTTTTCTCTCTTCATCCACAGGCAATGAAGGACTGAATAAAGAAAGAAATATGGATCACAGGGAAATGCTTGGGAAGATACACTGGGGAATAAGACATCTCTTAAAGTATGTTAGAGTTTAAACGGGCATACTGGATGAACCAGTTTTTTGGTTCTTTGGTCAAGTGAAGTAATTACATCTGGCTTGACCCAAAGTATATTTTTTTCCCAACTAAAATTAACATTTAAAAGAATTATTCCTCCCAGACAAAGCAATTACCATGATAATGAACATGTTGACATTTTTGTGGTTTACTTGGAGTTTTACAAGTCAACAGAAAGTGGAAATTGGTGTTTCAGTCCTGCAGGAGGAGTTGGGGATGCTCTGGCTCTGGCTCTGGCCATCTCCATCATACACACAATCCCTGCCAAGCTTCCCTAGTGTTCAAGAACATAAAGCAGAAATAAATGGAGACTGAACATCAGAAAAAGATATTCAGGTGATATTATGGCAAGCCCTTGAGTTACAACACATTCTGCATAGTACAGGGAGTAGTTAGGCATTAGCAGAAGGATGGGATATAGTATGTAGATGTTTGACATTTCACATCTCTGTGATGCTATGAAATCCTCTGATGGAACAGTTTAATAAGCCAGAATTAATATAGCACTTTCCCATGAAAATGCAAGAGCATTTTCCTGCTGAAGTTGTCTGGAAAACAAATGTTCCCCCTGAACAAATCACAGGGGATAGCAAAAGTGGGAACTTTAACCACAACATTGTCAAAGTACTAAAGTTAAATAACTTTAGGGGTTTTTTGCCATGTGTCAAAGATGTATAAGGCAATTCCTCAAAATAGCTTGCCTTTGCACTGTAACACAGGCTGGAATTTCCCTTCTCCTCCTCCACTCTCATTTCACCTCTAAATTCAAACCCTGATGAGCACAATCTGTACAAGGCTATGACACTATAGTAATACTTTGGATAACTCTATTGTGTAGTTAAATATATATATGTTCAAAAAGATACTTAAATCAATGTGATAGATTTGCAAATCACCTTGTGGTTCATGTTGCCCACATCGTGTTATTGCATTTATAGTTTATTTTAGACAAATACTTTTCACAATGGTACAAAAGGATGAAGTCAGCTGCTCACAGCATTCACTTATTTCTTCAGTTACTACAAGGACCATTTTTAAAATCCTATATTCCGTTACTTAAACATTAGTTTCTTCAATTCGCTTTACCCTATTAATTCTAATAGTAGCAGGCTATAGGGGTTTCCTTTGTCCAGACACTTTTTTATCTAATTCTTACTTAATAAATTGTTCCAGAGTCATGTGCTGTTAACAGTCTCTGTCTCAAAAAAGTGTCTGTTTCCCTGTAGCTTTTGCCTGGAATATCACTTTAATCACAAGTAGTCTTAAAGTAGTCTCAGGGTTTACCCGCTTTGCCAGACCTGCCTACATATACAAATGACCATCAGGTTTTGAAAGATGTAGTTCATGTGTGTCTTCCCTTAAATGTCACTGCCATCCGCACTTTTACTGTCCAGGTGCAAGAAATTTTTTTTTTTTTCTTTTCTTCCTTATAAATGACACTGCCTCTTTTGATGAAATTGTCCTTGCTCACCGTTGGTGTGGCAACAGAGCTGGGCACACCGTCCTGCTCCCAGCTTCAGCCTTGGCCTGCTGTGGGTAAGGCCACTGAACCCCCCGCAGCACCGTTAGCCCGGACAGGAGGTACGAGTTTCTGGAAAGCAGCTATTGCTATCGCCCCCCAAATTCTGGGCTGCCGTCATGGCCCAGCCCTCAAGCCATGCTGTGTATTTAAGAGATAAGAGCTAAGCAGTTCAGCGTATTCCCACAGTCTTAGTCTCTCTGCTTGGACAAGTTGCAGTAAAGCCACCACCTATTGCTGATATTCATTGACTGTTTTGATTCTGATACTCACTTAAAACCTGCTGCTGCATAAACATAAACTGTCACAAGGCACTGGGAAGAAATGTCAGTCTTCCACCAATTTGGGCTGGCTGGTAACCAATAAAATAAATGTAGAAAATTGCGTGTCCTGACTGCTCAGCACGTTGTGCTGCCTGGGTCTTCAAAACAGCATCTAAATCTGCTGGATGCGCAAAAATACACCATTTCACTTGTGTGTTTGACTGGGCAATGTGATTTGTGTGGTGACTTGTGCTAATTAATTTAGGCACTTCATTGAAAAATCCCATACAAATTCCAAATAGAAATTGAGAAGGTGAAAAGGGGAAAAGCCAGTAAAAGCCCTGTGGCTTGCAGGCCCACCATGTCATTTTGCTGCTCTGAGGCCAGTAGTCATGTCAGAGGTCTGTTCTTCATCTTGCAGTCATCATATGTTGAATGTCCTGAGAAGGCAATGAAGGAAAACAAGCACCACAAGCACTTCACTTCCTCGGTTTTAACAGAAGGTTTAGCTGGTACATACAGATTGGAAGTGAATTTAAAGTGTCTTTCCAGGTTAACTGCCTGGTATAGATGGCTTCATGGATTCACTGCTATCATTGTTCAGGTCCTGAAAGAAAAAATTGTTTTCAGTTATGTTGCTGGACTCAGGTTTCCGAAAGTATTGAGTCATGAATCCATTCAGTCATGACTCCACATTCCACTGGCTTTGAATTAATTGCAATGAGAAAAGAAAACCAATAGTTTGTTGAGGTTTTTTTTTTTTTTAATTCGCAAATATAAAAAATCCTGTTGACCAAACCCTAAACTTTTGTTTAAAAGAGTGTACTGGGAAACTTATCACAACTTCTAATGCAATTTCTTCCATCTCCCCATAAAATTTGAAGAGACACTGATTTAAAGCTACCCTTGATGAGGTTGCATTTCTAACAGAGTATATTCCTTAACATGAATAGTCATGCTCACAAAGTAAGATTGCTTTCACTATGGCTTCCAGACGTCAGGATGTGTCCTCTTAGTCAAAATAGGGGCTAGTGAGAAGATGAAGTGGATGAAGCACTCAGCTAAAAGCTTTACAGTGTCCCTGGATCACACTGTTTCATATCTTAGTCAGAATGTTTCCCTCCACTCCAAATAATTGCTGTGTGTCTTATATTCCCTACTGGTTTGTTCATCTACAGTTCTTGTGCATTTAGATTATAATTTCAGAGGGTTTAGAAGCCATCCCTAACAACACATCTGGTAATCTTGAAGATATTTTTTCCTGGTACCTTCAGTGTTAGCAGTCACATAGACATCACTAGTTTGCATTTGGCAGAAGCAACTGTGCAATTGAGCAACCAAATGAGTTGCTTAGAAATTCACAATAATACTGGGCAATAGTATTAAAACTGCTGTTGTATATAAAGTTTGTAAAAAGTTTAGAAGCAAAAACTACTATATGAAAGAGCATTCTCATAACACTCAACTGGAACTGCAAACACAACTTACATGGAAATTTTGAAAGTAGCTGATGTGGTCTCACATTTACATAGCTGTTGTCTATTAAAGCCTTCTCCCAGCAAAAAGCAAAATAAAATTACTAGCACTGTTGTTCTACAAGAGCATTTTGTATTATTACTATATTATAGTTTGGAATTGATACGAGTCTTAAATCCCCTGGTGCAATAGAGAGTGATCTCACTTTCATGACCTTTCCTGGTAGTGCCAGTTATCCAAGCTCACAAATCTTAGAGCTTACCCATGAGAAGACCATGAACTCAGACCTCTGCTGCCTTTGTGAAAACGGCTATTTCCTGGTTTGAAAACCTTATTACATGCTGCACAGAAAAAACATACGCATTTCATACTAAAATCAACAGAAAATCTGTGCACCCTGCTGCACAAAAGAATGTATAATTTAACCCACTGTTCTCTTTGAGCTGCCTCAAATTCCAGCTTAGCTGTGTCTCCTTCAAGGTACTGCGCAACTCCTTTGTCTGCTACATAATTTCTTTCTGATTCTGCCCCTGCAACTTTTAACCCACGCAGCCCTTGGATGTAGCATTAGAGAACCTTTCTGGCTACCCTGAAATTTTCTCTTATCAGCCTTTTTCCAAACCAAGAGGATTCTGAAGCAGTGAGGATGCTCCTCTCTCTCAAGTCTGTTTAGATCATACAGTGCTTGCTTGCACTTGTCAGTTCGCATTCTCTGCTTCTATTATTTCCGACTGCACTGAGTATCACCAGGCAGGAGGCTCTGTCTAGTTTAAGGAAGATGCTTTATGCTGCCATCACTAGACAAAAGAGCCTAAAGTCTTTAAAAAATCCACCTGAGCACCTCTTGAATCTCCTCCTGACCATGATGTACAGAACTAGACAAAACCCTGCAAAAGGAGAACTTTCAATGATGCAGAAAGAATGATGCTCTTCACTGGCATGTGTGTGGGGAGAAAGATACAAATTCTCCAGCCTAATTTCTAATAACACATAGAACTGAGGGTGAAAACTCCCAGTACTCTGATACCAGATACACTAAACTGCACATACCTGTAACAAACAGAGCATGTCCATAACACTCTACAGAAAGGATGGGTGCATGGTGGTACTAGGTCAAAGGTTGGACTTGGTGTTCTTGCAGGTCTTTTCCAACCTTAATGATTCCATAGCCTTTTCCATTCACCTGTCTTCTCCTGCAGGCTCAGGAGAAAAAAATGGGTTTTGCAGGCTCTCTGAAGGTCTGGACTCTGGAACATGAGCGAAGGAGTGAGCCCAAGGTTGGTGAGAGAGTGCAGAGAGGTGCTTGCCAGCACTCCTCCTCTGTTGACTTGAGCTTGAGTCTCCAGTTGTACGAACTGCGTGTGTCTCTCACCCAGCTTACGTGCTCCCTGTCTTTTCTAGGGTGCTAGAGGAGCTGGTGTGTGTAAGGGGGAAATCAGAGAGCTATTGAGATACAGAGGCAGACCTCGAGTCTGAAGTGTTCCTGTGCCCATCAGTACAGTCATAGGAGCATCCATGTAGGTAAAGAGCCTTAAGTAACCTGGTCCCCAGGTTATTTCATTCATGAGCACGGGCCAGCTGGTGCATTTGCATTTCTCTGTGAGATTCACTGTGCAATGAGGCACTGACATCCTGAGAAGTAGCCTCTCTGTCAGGGTGATCTATTCTCTGAAGGAACTCTAAATTCTCGATAAATCTGTGCTTGGATCAGGGCTATTGTGAAAGGGACATCAAATTTGCAAAATTAAATCAAATGAAGAAAGACATGCAATGTTTTTAGTGCCGTACAATTAAAAAGAAAAATATTCAGAAAAACATAACCAGATGCTCCTGGTCAGGTTTGCAAAATCCATAAAGCAATAACAGGTGTTTAACCCAGTGCATGGATGACATAAAGGGGGAATATTACAGTGCATTACATCTCTGCAATGTGGCTGTGTTGATAGTAACACTTGGTTATACCTTTTTGGGTCCCAAGCTGCTGTTACCACTGTGGGTTCTGAACTGCATGCGTGTAGATGTCTGAATTTAACACAGAGCAGGGCTGTCAGGGTCGTGCGATGTTTGACAGCCCACACAATCCACGTCAGGATTTTTTTTTTCTGTACAGTAGTTGCTAACAGGAACATAACAACCTCCTACTGTTTCTGAGAATGTTTAGTCTCCGAACAGCACGAAGACATTGATGAGTGATGAATAGAAACTCCTTTCTATTGCTCTGAAACTCCGCTCGTGCATCTGTACTGCAGGGGAAAGCGTTTTGTCTGGCTGATACCCAGTGCTAGATGAATCTGCACGTGGGATGCAACATAAATGAGAGAAGCTTGATAGGAGCTAGACATAAGCATTTCCCATGCTCTAAGTTCATCAGCAATGTCAAAACCATATAAAATTACTGTATGTTGATTTCTCCTCCCGGCCGCCCCCCAAACTGTTAGTCGTTAAAAAACAAGGGGAAGGGGCTTGTTTCACCTACCTAGGGAGTTGTGTGTAGTAGAGGAACTGTGTAGTTACGGTGCCAATGCAGGAATCACAAGGCCAACTACCGCAACCCAATCCAGGACGTAATGGCAAAGCACCTCTCCAGAAAAGATGGAAATTTCTCTCGTTAAAAATGGGGCATACAGTAACATTCAAAGGATTCTGTGCAGTCTCTTCTGGAAAGAAAACAAATGCACATACAAAGTTCTGCAAGGTAAATCCAACTGGTTGCAATAGTCTGGTTTTGAAATAAATACGTTGTTCATTTCATTTAGCACTTGGGATATGGGCTTGTGGCAGCTTTTTGCTACCCAGAGCAATTGAGTTCCAACATTCAAATTGAAGAAATTCATTAAAAAGCACATGCTCTGAAATAAGCAAATATAGGGAAAGCAGAGTTGTTATTTGTTGCCCTTTTCCCCACTAGAGAACGTAACATAAATTACAGCTGTTTTGTTTTCAGTTTTAATAAAATTGTAATATCGATTTGCCAAAAACAGTTATAAGCTCCTGAAAAATAACAATGTCTGAATCACACCTGTAAGAGAAAAAAAGACTGTAAAGTCTTTTTAGGAATACTCATACTATTTGTGCATTAAAATTTGCCAAAGTTTTATGAAATTAGATGACAATATGGGGTTTGGGACCTTTGAAGGTCTTTGGTGAATATAACGAGTGTTACCAGCAGGTGAATATGTTTGAAGGCTGCTCTGAAGTTCCGTAAAATCCCTAGGAATGTAGCGTCTTGGCAGTCCTGCTCATAGTGGTGCAGGACAAGAATGCAGAGCCAGAAGAGCTGGGCTGACAGAGATCCTCACACAAAACCTCTCATCTGTGGAGCTCAGGCTGAAAGGACTTCTTTCCACATTCAGGCCATATCTAAGCAGGGATATGTGGTACTGTGTTATGGCAGCAAGCAGAATTGGAGCAAAAATATTTTGCTTCACTAGCGAAACTTCATAGATCTCCAGCAGTTGGGTAAAAAATGAAAGGAAAATCAGGCAAACAGAGGCTCATCTCTGGTGAGTGGTGGTTGGAAATTTGTGTTTTAAGCATTGAAACCTTAAAGTTTCAAAAGTCCCCATTCTGGAAAAGAAAGACAAATGAAATCTCTGCATCTAATCATTTTTCCTCATCAGTCTTGTCTGTGACTGAGATGGCATTTTGAGTATGACAGAAATACATTCTGCTCTTGTTATAAGACTCTCTGTTATAATAGACTTTGATATAAATCTGTGCTATCATGCTTCCTTGTGCCATTAAAACTCATGACACCCTTGTTACAACAACTTAATTTACAATATTCTAAAGTCAATTGCAGATATTGCTGTAAAGGGTTGTTTACTATTGTTTTCATCTTTTCCCCATATTGCATACATAATGTGATTCTGGTCTTTAGATATTTAACTTTAAAAAGTAGGTTTCCATTTTAATCTAAATGATTGAACATTACTTAATTTTTCAAGTCCAATTCTTTCACACAATTCCAATAGCTTAAAATATGACTTCTAAAACTGTTGAGAGTGAATGGCATGAACAGCCTTACCCATGTCAGAATTTACGAAGCTCAGCCATTTGGATCTGGTTTACACCACCTTTACATGTGTCCCACATAAAAGCAACCTAATATGCAGCACAGCCTCTGCTCCCAGGATCACAAGGAAGTGTCAGGGTTCCACCTCCATTCCCTTTACCCTCCCTTCTGAAAATCAGGCTCTTCACAATATCTCCCACTTCAGCTACAAACCCTTAAGTCTTATTTGCTCTCTTTTATACCTTCTTTATACTTAGCCCAATAAGATCAAAATGCAAAAAAAAGGAAACCTGAATAAGATCAAGGAGAAAGAGGAGAATAAATAAATAGAGTTTTATTAATTTTGTAAACCTTTCTCTAAAAATTTTGTTGGACTGACAAATCTCTTATTTTAAATGCAACCTTTTAAGAATTTCAGGGTTTATTATAGATAGGAAAGAAAACACGTGCCCCCAAACCCCCTGTGCCTGAGGAGAGAAACAAGAGTTTAAACAGGCAGGGGGAATTCTGCTTTCATTACTCCTACCTTTTTTCCTGGGGAAAAAACAGGGAAGGAAATATTTCTGCTGCCTCTCCATTTCCTCTTCCCTTTCTGTAACTGGTCACTGAAAAAAGTTGAGGAGCTAGGAGCAGAATTTCACATGAAAACAAGGCCTAGTTCTTCAAGGTGGACATCATCTTGTGAAACATCTTGTGCCCCGGAGTTCATCACTGGCAGGCTGCAGCACGGGTGTGTGAAACAAGCTAGGGAAGAAGCACAGTTGCCATGCATTGTTTCTCAGCCCCCTGCGAGCCTAAGAGTATCTGTCCAAAATAAACCACTGGCCACCTGACTGGATGTTGCTGTGTTGGTTTCCGTTATGAACACTGTCACATTCTGCTTTGATTGTCCCCCCTGATGTAGTGAGAGAGGACTCACGCATTGATTTATAGCTTTTTTTTTTCTTTTTTGCAATGGTTGCACGAGCAGATTTTTCAAACACGGATGTGACATGGCCACCCTTCAGAAGTTCATCTGCTATCCAGCTCAGCTCACTTCAGGCGTGTGTTTGGAGGCACCTGAAGTTTCACTCCATAGGGAGGAAGTGCATCCTTGTTTCAACTTCTCGGAGTACCAATCCAGTTCTTCACAGATCAAGCCTGTCTCCTGTTTCATCTTTCTCATCTGGCTATGACTTTCAATTAAGGAATTAACATAATGGTGCAGGATTTCACCTAGGTGCAAGAGAGTTCCATAAACTTCCTACTATGTGATAGTTCTGGTGAAGGGAAAAAACCAGTCTCTTTAAAGCAAAACACAGAGAGGACAGAGTACAAATGACATGCAGCGATGGTCAGGGCACATGAAAGGCAGAATCCATGCATTTTGGAGCCATCAATTTGCAGGCACTGTGACCTCTATTACATCATCTGCCTCTGTGAGTGCTGCGTGGCTCTGCTGTGCCACACAGCACAGTATGGAAGTGAATATCACCTTCTTGACCTGATCACCTTGCTCAGGATCAGATGCTCTGAAAGAGTTAGGATCTCCCAGGTGCTTTCAATACTTTGAGTCCACTTTTGGTGGCTGATCATGTCACACATAGCAGTGCTGTGAACCTCCTTCATTTGCAGAGAAGATTAATAGAGGGCAAAATTCAAAAGTCCTGCTGCATTTCTGCATCTTTCAGCTCTTGAGCAAAACGGTGTCTCCAGCTGGCTGCAGCCTCGTAGGGACCATGGCTGGCCAGCACCACTCGAACTTTCTTTCATTGTCAAAGTGCCCCATAGAAACACAAGGTAGGCAGTGAGCACTAGAGAAGAATTGGCACCATTAAGCTAGTTTAAAATATGCTGCGAATATTTCATTAAATGTCCAAAGTGAGATTTATGCTCACCATCCATTCCAAAGGATACGTAACAATTTATTCAATGTCATACAATAGAAACCAGCACTTTTTACAAAGCAAATTGTTCTGCATTCACCCAAAACATGTGCCCAGCTTATAATCACATAGTATCTCATAAACAAGTCATTCCAGTGTGAGTCCTGTATGTTGGAAATATGTATTAAACCTAATTCACAGTCTTTTGTGATAGAGAAGACAGAGAAGTTTGGTGATTATTCTTGCTGATTTTTCATATTAATGGGGTTAAGTCTGCAATGGCACATATGAATGTAGAGTACATATGTATATACAACCATTTGAGGCCCTAAATAGTTTTCAAAATGTTTAGGAAAGACCCAAAAGCTTAACCATTCACATTCAAATCTGCATCATTTTCTTTATTATTTAAAGGTCATGTTCTAGTTCAATCACAATCATAATCAATCAACATAAGCCCCAGATAAGGACTGTCTGACAGCTGGATATTAGAAGAAAGCTCTTCTTCATGCATGTTTTAAAAATTTCACCATTAATCTTGCCATGGAATCTCAGTTTAATGACTCTGGAATATAACATCAAAGTTATCCGGTGATCAGCAATGTGACTTATTTTCTGACAAGTACAACTTTGTCATTTTTATCTGATGGTCATCACATCTTCACACATAAATAGCTCTCTATTTTTCTTCTCTCTCCTTTTTTCCCCCCCACCTTGACTACAGTGCAGATTTGTACTCTTGGCACTCTCCTAAAACTCATCAAACAGGGATGAGAGTCCAGTCGTCATTTTGTCCCCAGAAGCAAAGCAAACACTGCCTTAAACTGATAACAACACAATTTAGCTTTCCTATGAACACTCATTTTAACTCCATGATATGTGGCTGCTGCTTCAATGTTCAAGCAATGGAAATTACATCATTATCAGGCAACTCTAGATGATGAAAAATGGCCTACATTAGGGAACACTGTGAACACAAAAAATCCTCAGCTATCAGTCATCGCCATTGTGAGGTACTTGCTTCCATCTGCAAATTTGGACCTACAATGAGGCTGAACTTGCAAGGGAAAGAAACACACTTTCCAAAGGATGTTCGTATAATTAAGCAGAAACACTTCTGCACTTCTGAGAATGATCATTGTGCAGAGGCCAACAAAGGCTGAACGTTAAGAGATTTCAAGTGCAAGGATCCTCGTCTTAGAGACACTGCAGCAGTTAAAAATAGAAATTTTGGGTGCTACACATGGTGAAATAGGACAAGAGAAGGTTGACACATGGGTTTTGCATGCAGAGGCTCTACCTGGGGCTCCACTTCATAGTCCAGGACAGGAGCCAAGTATGTCCTGAGATCTTTGCCTGGTGCCAGCCTCAGGGCTTGGGCTTGTAAAGCTGAGAGGGACCACAGTAGAGCAAAGCACTGCCGAAAAAAACCACTTTGTATTTCTTTCTCTGTATTGCATTTTTCAGTACCATAAACAAGCAGAAAATTCTGGTTTGTGCTCAGAAAAGCAAATATTTATTCCTGCGTGCTGAGCTTTAAAATTGACCTTCTCTGCTTTTCATTGCCACTGCACTTAACAATCCTGCAACCTCCTCATTGCAGAGTGAAGACACCTCAGAGAGGGAGCCTCAGAAGCATGTCTGGAGAGGTGTAACTCAGGGTTGCTGAATCTTGTTTCTACCCTCTGGCTGCAGAGGGGACCTCTAGGAAAGGCAGACTTGCTTCTCTTTGAGCTCCTAGTTGTGACACTGCTTGGGAGAAAGATTAAAGGGGTGGCTCCTTGCAACTCCAGGGATGCCTTTTCCAGGGACTTGGATGAGACTCGGCACCAGGGCAGAATGAGCAACTTTTTAGGTGGGGGAGGTTGAGAAATTCTCTGATTGTTACGGTTTTTGGCAAAGATGTGTAAGTGAGAGAAACATGGACTGTGACAAATATTAGCGTTCAGGAGCAAGGAGACACAGTGCAGTGAGGGCAAGCAAGAAGAACTGTTGGTTTAGCCAAAATAATGATACAATAGCAAATGGTCAGAAAAGGATTCATTGGGGTTGGTAGAGAGGAAGGGAAACCTCTTCAGCTGCAGGGATTTAAAGGGTTGTTTCTATTGTTTTATTGATCTGTTACATGCTTTGACATTACCTTTGGAAATCACTAGGAAACTTTTTAATGGGTAAAGATCTTAAAAAATGTTGCTTCCTGAAGGGAAGAACTCTTTCTGGCAGTGCCTTTGGTATGCCTGACCTTGTCCTTCTCCCAAGAAAGCTGACCCAGTCCCCGACTGGATTGAGTTTGGGTTAGGGTGGGTGTACCCCATCCCTGACTGAGACGAGTTTGGGCTGTGGTGTACACCCAGAGCAACAACAACAATCCCCAGGCTGCTACTCATTTGCCAATCTGATACTGAACAGAATTTGAAATTTCATCAAGATACATCTATCTGATGCACTAGCTTCACTTAACTGCATCATGATGGGAGGGCTACTGGCCATGCAGAAAGGCCTTTGAAAGCACCTCCTAATGCCTACAGTGGGGATTGATGCTTCAGGCCCTTCACCTCTCCTTCAGAGCCCCAGGCAGCTCACATGCCCCCCGCTTCTGTGACTGAGGACAGATATGTGTATTAGAGCCACCTGGCTGTTAACAAAAGACTTCCCTGTTGCCTCCGCTTTGCATCCAGTGCAGCTCATCTGAAGTCTTTCAACAGTCTTCCCTTTAAATTTTTCCCCCATGCTGCTGAAGTTCCTGAGCAGATATCAAAATAAAGGACCCACTGGCTTGAAGTGCTTTACAGATACCAAAATGCTCCACTTTTAAGGGCACTGCAAAATGGCAGGATGTATCCACATATATCCAGAGGTTTGGGCCAAAACACTTCTAAACCTGATATTCCCCTGTCCTCTAAGAACTGATATCAGTACGGTGTTGGCAGTCAAACTCTCCTGCATCTCATTCACCAGAAGCAGAAAGGTTTGTATTGTTTCTTGGAGTTATATTCTATATGTTGTTACCAAGAATGAAAGATTGAATACATTTAGGTATGCATAGAGTTAAACCACGTTTAATCAGATTAAATAGTTTAGAGTTAAATGCTGGGCTTTAATACGTTTCAGCAAGGAGACTTCTTCAGAAGAGAGGATATTAATCTCTACTGGTATATAAGCACTCATGAAGCTGATGGAAATTTCTGTGAACAGAAATATGAAAACCATTGACCAGACGACTGACCACAATGGGGTTATGACAGAATCCACTAAGTAAAGATGACCCACAACTCTGTATTAAAGAGACCACAATTTCCTTCTCTGATTTATCCTCAGACCTCCTATTCCTAATAGCAATAATAATTTCTGTCCACAAGCATAACACCAGCTAATAGATTTTGTGGCTGGTCTCTTCTGAAAGACAGGGAAAATGACAATATCTTGAATTTTCCACATCTTATCAATATTCAGAAGGAGTAAGGATCCCTTAACTATTACAGCTATGTCATTTGCAAGTGAAGGAAATTTAAAATAAAAGTGTCAGTTTCTGCAGCGACAGGCAGAGAGCAAAGATTCAAAGCATAAAACTCTTTGCACAATCTCTAAATTAGTCACAGGAAACCAAAATAACCAAGAAACCATATGAAAGGTTTTTTCAAGTTAAAGAAGAATACCAAATTCACTTGTAGGAAACAGTCCCAGGGAAATTATTCCAGAAAAGAATTTGTTCACTATACATACAGCATTGTATGTCACATGGTCTAATTATAGGAATGAAAGCAACATAGGAATTAGATGGTCTTTTTAAGACTGTAAGGAGTGTGAACAAAGCATATAATTACACATCAAGCCTGTTGATTAACCAGTTACTAGCTAAAGCAGATTTAGACTTTAAATTAATTTGGTTCTGAATTCTGGGGATTTTTGGGCTAAGATAAACAGTGTTTGAAGATTAATTATCCTTGTCTAAGATGAAGGAACTCATTTCAATTTTGTTAGCGTGTCAAAAGACTGGCTCTTGCATGGGAGAGGGTAGACTGCAAATCTCAGCAGTATTGAACTGACTGATTAAAGTGAATTCTGAGACTCCTAATCACTCCAATTCTCACAGAGAGTGGCAATATTACACGTGACATTGTGACAGCCCAAATTAATATTTAAATGAAAAACAGACCAACATTTA